>PDNA01000168.1:0-72808 GCA_002573605.1 Polytolypa hystricis UAMH7299 | reverse complement strand
CCCTCTCTCTCTCTCTCTCGCTCAAAAAAAAAAAAAAGAAAAGAAAAAGGGTTTCCCATCATGCAGCAAACATCTCGCGAGGTAGTGTCGTGTCGTGAAAATAAGTTTTTTCGCCAGCCAATGGGGGGAAAAGGAGATAAGACAAGACAGCCTGTGCGTGCCGCCCGCGGGCCATCGCGGCGCAGTAGTTACTACTCTTATCGGGGGAGCGGGGACTGGAAGGATTTGCGGGAGGAGGGGAGGGGGAGAGCCAAGAATGGAGAAGAAGAAAAGAAAGCGGCGCGTTGTCCCGGAGATAGAGTAGGATAATGATCCGTCTATCGGCAACACCGTCATCGTGACGTTTCTATGTGAGATATATATCTTTTATGAGGAACTGAAAACGAAAGCGTGCAAAAGGATGGATTTGGGTTTGGATAGTTTTGTATTATCTACGACACATTTGTATTTGTTGATCCAGTTCTCCAGTCCACACACAAACACTCCAGCTATCTTGCGCGTATTTGTTCTATATAGCTCATCTATAAAGACAAAAAATTCTATCTTCGAAAAAGAATAACTACAACTACAAGGAAACGGAAAAAAAAAAGAAAAAAGAATCGGGCATAGTTATCTCGATACCTAGGTACGTAGTTTCTTCAACCAGTTCCATATACTATTGCCAGAATATCTTTGCAATATAAAAGATACCCAAGAACGCGATCGAAAAATCCTCGCGAAAATCAGATCCACAGGCCCTGGCAAAGTAGAAATAGAAATACACAAAGCGCGATACACCAAAAATAATCAGCCATCAGCAACGAAAGATTATCAAGAAACCAGTCGTCGCGATACAAATCAAGCTGGCCATCGCCAACTGGTTAAACATCTAGCTCGTTCTAGAACGTGCGATCGAAATTGTCATCGAATAGATCAAAAGTAAAGAAGAAGATGAAGGAACAGGCACACAAAAAGGAGGTGTTTCTTTGAAAAATGATTAAAAAAAATAGATAGATAAACTGCACCACCAAAGGAGGGCAGGTGGGGGGCGCAAACAAAGAGGCCCTCCCCTCCCAAACCTTTCCATCATATACGCCTGAATCCATTTGCAAGTCTCCCCCAGCTTTCCCAAGGCGCCAAATATAATATAAAATAAAGCAAGTAATAAGAAATCTAAATCCAGTCAGGATAAGAGAGAGAAGATAGTGCGCCGGTATGTGAGAAAACGAAAGAAAACGAGAAAGATGCCGCACCACCACCAATATTTCGCTTAAGGGGATCAAAATCCCAATCCCAATCCCAATCAAAATCCCGCAAGGACGGGCAGGAGGGAAAGAAAAAGAAAAGGTAACAAAGGAAAATCAATGTACAAAATGCCCGGCCCAGTCGAACAAAAATCACCTCATCGAGGAATGCCATTCATCATCTCCAACTATCCAGAATCCGTCCCCTCACCATCTTCTGGCCGCGGCGCAATCCAATATTCCCTTCTCCAACGAGCGCTTTCCAACGCCGTCCAACACTATCGTTATCTTTGCCCATTTGGCGCGCGCATTCATCCCAGTCTTGTTGTGTTAGGTTGAGCTTTTCGAGGACGAGGCCGATGAGGCGCTGGTCATCGTCGCGCGTCCATTCTGCGCCGTGAAGTTGCTGTTGTGTGGTATCGTTGCATGGATAGGAGGATGATGGGGAGGAAGAAGATGGGTCGATGATGGAAGCGTGTTGTTGTGGCTGCGGTGGTGGTGAGACTGTCTCATCGCGAGATTCTACCGGATGACGAGGGAAAAAGCTAAAAATTGAAGTATCGGGAATCGGAGGAGCGAGGTACGTCGAGGAAGAAAATATCGACTGCGCGACAGCCGGCGTGGGTGTGGGATGTTGGAGCGATTGGAAATCCGTCGTGTTCAGTCCAAGCGGAATATCCGGCGGCATCCGACGTTGTCGTTTCGGCGTTGTGAATGGATCACCCAAAACGTTGCTAAAACTGGCTTCGCGATCGCTGTCGCTATTGCCATTGCTATCACTGCGGTTGTAATGGTCCTCCTCTAAGGCCTCGCGCCGCCTTTTATTGGCTCCGCGCGGTGCCTTGTGCGCTGCCTTGTGTGCTGCCTTGACGACTTTGCCAGGTCTCGAGTTCGGTAGCGGGCGCGAGCGCATATGTAGTGGGCTTTGTAGGTTGGGAGCTGGTTTCACGAAGCGAGGAGAGGAGGCAGGAGACGAGGTGAGAAGTGATTGCAAGGCTCGACATGTTGATCGAAGACCGGCTGCTGCGGCGCTGGCTTGCTCGTCGGGTGGCGGCGGTGTCGCGGGGAATAAATGACTGCCGGGAAACCGTGCGCGCACTGGGTGATGTCGCAAATCGCACGATAGCGCTGATGGAAGTAACATTGTGGAAAGTATTTGGGTCGAGAGAGAGTAGGGAGGGTAGTTGGTTGGGGATAGGCAACGAGGTGAGGGCGCTGCCAGCCCTTCGATCGCAGGGTGTGATCTTTTTGCGCCGGATGGGATTTGCGATGGTAAACGAATGGGTGGGCGCGAAAAGAATCGATAATCACAAAGATGACGAGTATGCGCTTCGATTGCGACGGTTGCGACGACGATGCGACAATAGTGTGGTGGTTATCGGTCGCAAAGGGGGATGAATTCGAAGGAAATTTGCGGGTGTTGTAAGGAAGATGGAGATGGTTGGGTGGGCGATACGGAAATTGGGGGGGAAATAGGATGGGAAAAGTGGGAAGAGCGAGACGAGAGCCAGACAGGGAACAAGGGGGCAACAACACAACGCTCTCCACCCACCACACGCCTTCTAGCAGCCCACTAGCACAGGTCCCTTGCACTAGGCAATCAACTAACGAGCAGGGTGGGGATCTGATGGGCAAAATAAGAAGAACTGGCTCCCGCTTGGCTGAGACACCCCTGGGCAACTGTGCCTGTCCTCTCCCGAATTATCGCCTAATGTGATGGTGGTGGTGGTGGTGGTGGTGATGATTATTATTGTTGTTGTTGTGTTTGGGATGTGCAGATGAACACCAGTTTGTGCTATTTGTAAGAAGAGTTCCTAGAGTCACTGGCAAACAGGTTCTTCAGGCACTGCATCTTCCCAACTGACAGTTAGCAATGCTTGATTTTCTGCAAGCTTGAGCAGCAGGAGAATTAATTGACAAGTGAGAAGTGCAGGAGGAGTGGAGGCAGTGGATAGTGAGATGTGAGGAATCAGGATGGCTGCTGATGGGCTTTGTGGCTGGGAGGAGTTCATGCACCTACCAATCAACTGCACATGCAGTGCGGCATGCCTCACCACGCCAAAGAGATGCGGTTGACCAAGAGGATAGCTGCAGGGTGAAGCTGAGATGGGGATGTTGGAAGGATAAGAGGGAGGAAACGAAGCACTCTGTAGATGAGAGTGGGAGAGAGAGAGAGAGCAAGATGTAGGTTGTGTCGATGAAGAAGAACGTACACAAAGGACACGCAGAAAAGGCGACGGGAACAGCCAGAGAGTTTGATTTGTCTGCCTCGCAGGCTGCTCAAGGCAATCCGTCCACTTTGATCAATCAACCTCTGTTTGTTATGAAAACAGGCACCCAGCCATTGATTCATCTCTACTGCTGCCATAACAACAAAAGTCGCGAGCCCGGCTACACCCTATGCTATACACAGCGACAAAACCATCACCACAACAATAACAACATCTGTAGCAGACTAGCTGTACAATTACAGTCGCCTCAGAAACCCCGCCTTTCCTGCCAGACTCGAGGTCTCAATCTGTCTGGCCATATCACCACCACCACCGTGTCACCCATCTGTGCCAGGGATGATCCCCCCTCTTGAGTCTGCAGGGTCCTGAACACGAACTACTGATCGACTGCTAGTCCAAAGTCGTTTAAATGCATTATTATGCCCATGCAACGCCCAAATCAACAGACGCTATATCCACCATCGTACCACATGGGATTCCCGAATATATCCTTCCAAGCCAAGCTCAATTTGTGCTATTGTGTGTACCTTGGTGTCCCCTGTAGGTTTGACCGGGATGTGCTTGGACCCTTTGTCTACCGCTCCAGGCCCATGCCATTTCCTAATTATCTTTTCTTGTTACCTGGCACATGGTTCCGGCTCGAAAGGTCAAGAAAACGGTCCGTTCCTTTTTCCCAGTCCCAGGGCTTGGACCCTTGTTCAACTTGTCAACTGTCATGATCATCTGATACATATAGCGTTCGGGTAATACCAACGGTCGAACAGGGCCAGGAAACCTCGATAGGATAGGTAGGCTTGCGCAATCAAGTGACTCAGGGCCTGCTATTTTCTCTTCACCAAAGTGGCCTTTTTTTTTCTTTTTCTCTAGAACTGGGTTACCTGAGCGACGGGCGCGTCTTATCTCTCTATTATCCTCTCTCAAGAGCATCGTCCTCGATTACTAAGTTCTAATAACCGAAATATTGTTTCCTCTTCACTTTTCCTAGCTATATTTAAATCCTCCCATCATCATCAATTAATTCCCCTCACTGCCACTCCTCATAATGCTGCTCTTCATTCAAACCAAGTATTTCCCCCCCACACGACGCGCGTCTATCGTGTTTTTCTCTTTTTTTCGCGTCACGCGTCATGACGCGTCTTAACCAATCAGCGCCTTCCAACTAGGACATGCAGCTTTGACACCTGCAACCCACACTGATATGCAGCATTCCCAAAGAAAAGGCCCCACAGCAGTTTGCATCAGAAAACAACATTGATGACCATGCATGCTGACACTGCATACCCCCATCTTACCTGCCTTCCTAACCAATGCCCACCCGCAAATAGCTGGCGCGCAAAATTCCCTTGCTTACAGGGACAAACAAACAAAAACTCCTTGTTAATGTTCTTAACCAATGAAAAAGAATTGCCAAAACCACAAACCTGAACACGAACCCGAACGCTGAACACGGCACACAGGAGGATCGTCTTTCCATCCATTTCCATTCTTTCTAAAAAGCGCCTGCCCGCCGCAAACCGTCAAAACTTCCGCTCGCATACGGGAGGCATACAAAGGTATATTTATGTCTACAGAGAGCTCTGGAAGCTAAAAAACAAAAACATCATGCTTCCAGTTCCTAAGCTAAGCTAGGTAGCATTCTAACAAACCGATGTATCTACTCTAGCTACAGAGTACTCTATAAGATTTCAAAAACTTTAGCGGTATATATATATATATATATTATCTACAGCTATTTTTATCAATCAATTGGGGTTTTGTTTTTGAGGCAGAGTGTGTGTTTGTTTCAATCTATGACACACACACACATATATATATACACACACATGCATACAACTCCTGGGTATGTATTACTGACTCAGTTGAAGTTCTCTGATAAATTTAAGCAAGGAGTATTCTCCTTCCTCCATCCCACAATCTGAAGAAAGCCTTTGTGTATTAAAGTATACTAATTTATGAGAAAAGCCACTGTTCTATTCCACTAGGTCTTAAGCAATCTTGACAAACAGATATTCTCACATCTTTCTATTTTTCTTTTTTCTTTCTATTTGATCTATATATAAGGACAAGTATTGAGTAAAAAAGAAAGAAAAAAACAAGGGGGTATATACATTTTCTAAAACAGCAAACACCAACTTTTTGAATAAAACCTTCATACAAAAAAAAACGCACACTCCTTAATTTTCTCCATATGATAAGAAACAAAAAGAGGGGAATGAAAAGAGATCAAACTAAAAGACAACAAATTAGATTCCCTGATCTATCTTTTTCTCAACACATCCATCCCCCCCTGGAGCCCGCACCAAGGGGGGAAGTAGAGAGTAGCATTGAAAGAGCCATCATTCCTTCTATCCCACATTACACTCTCCCAGTCTGCATTATCAAAGGCCAAGAAACTCATCCAGGGTGACATAACTTATAGGGCCATTAATATACTCATCATCCACATCCACATCCATTTCGGTACCTGCAACTACATCTGCATCTTCACCATAAACCACCATCCTCTTCTTCCCTGAGATCCTGTCTTCAACCTCCTCATAAACTTGATCTGCCTCCTCCTCCTCCTCGGTATCTTCTTCAAAGTCGAAAATATCCTTGACGCGTCGCCTACCATTACCCCTTCGTCGCTCACTGGCGGGCTCCGCTGGGCACGCGTCTGGGTTTAAGTCTTGGTCTGGATCTGGGTCTATATTTATCCTAGATAGCCATCCATCCACGTCCCCAAAGCTTAATTGGTTAGGCAGAGACGACGCCTCGGCATCTCCATTCGCTGGTGATGGTGGAGGGGGAGGACGCAGTGTTGATATTTCCATCCCTGGCTCCAGTGTGTCCATCGGCTCAACATCCAGCATCAATTCCTGCGGCGTGGCAACGAGGACGGGAGTGCTAGCAGTCGAGGATCCATCATAAAAACTTCCCCATTCACCCATCGCTCCTTGCTGCTGTTGTGTTTCGAAAACCGCTGCAAGTTCAGCCGACACCAAATAATAAAGTCCTTGATCCCATGCCCGAGGACTAAAGGGGAGCCGAACTCGGGATTTTCCACGTTTCGGATTATACCCATAACTTGATATATCTTCGAATAAATGGTCGTCACCGGTAGGATCGACTCCATTCTCAATATTTCGATTCGTCATGTTGGCTTCCTCGTTTTGCTTATCATCCGGGTTCTCATTTGTAGCTGCCCATTCTTCAACACGCTTCTTACGAGCCCGCTTCACAGCGTCCAACTTGGTCATTCGTCGCTTGTAGTCTTTATTTCGTTTGCGCTGATCGTCTAATAGCCTTAGAGAAGCGGAATTTGTCTCCCGCGTTTGGCTCTTCCTTTCCTTTTTGCGATTGTCGGGTCGTCGCTTAGTAGACCCTGAATGAGTAGTTCTTGAGCCGGATCTGTGTCCCACCCCGGGAGATTGAGACCGCATAATGGTATGGTGGAAATTGTTTGCAAATGGCAGACATGGCCTGTAAGCTGGAGCTGAGTGGTCAAACCCCTGTGCTTTCAACTTCGCCTCGTCTTCTAGTCTGAAATCGCCGTCTACTAAGTTGGACACGATCGTACGCGGATCTGGACGCGGGTCCCAGCCTTTGACCGAGCGCGTATAAACTTCATGAAACGCCTGGTAATGAACGGGATTCGCAAACCAGCCATGGATCAGTGCGCCCTTCGCGATCATACGCCTTTCTGGATCTTGAACGAGCAACTTGCGAACAAAGTCTTTGGGTCGCTCTCCAACCTGCTGCCATTCTTTGTCCATTTCTAAGGCGTCCAGATTACAGTTAAACGCCATCTCCTCCGAGTACTCGAGCGTATTAGGATCGGTAAACGGCGAACCACCAGTAAGTAAAACTACCGTCAGACAGCCTAGAGACCACATGTCAACCGCTTTGGTATATCCTCTCTTGCGAGTAGATTCAGTCCGCCTTATTTCCCTATATAGTGGGATCAGTACATCTAGGAAGAAAAAGTCTATAGGTATAATAGTACTCACGGCGCAGTGTATTCGACAGTTCCCATCATGGTGGTCATGCGCGTTGTCAGGTGGCCAATGTATCGAGCGCATCCAAAGTCCGTAAGAACCACCCTAGAACCATTCTCAAGGGATGTCATAAGAACGTTATCTGGTTTCAAGTCCCGGTGGACGATGCCATTCGCATGCAAATAATCCAAGGCAATGACTATCTGGCGAACAATGACGGCCGCCTCGACGTCTAGAAGCTTTCCTTGTTTAAACTCGAGGAATGAAAATAGGTCGCCGGCAGTAACGAGCTCTTGGAACATGTAGCTGATTTCAGTTAGACAGGCACGGAATCATGGAGCTTCATGGGACATACATGGTATTTTCTGTCCTAAAAACCTTTTCGAGCCCAATGATATTCGGCTATGGTAATGTTAGCTGGATACAAGGATCTAGCAAGGTAGCGAACCATAGAACGTACATGGTGAAGATGCTTCAAAATGTCTACTTCTCGGTTATACACCTCTAGCTTCGATTCAATATATCTTGTTTCCCGGCATCGCTCACCCCACTTCCCCAAGCCTTGGGTTTCTGCGTGCATATCCACCTCAGCTGCGGGCCGGCGTGTTTTCCTCACACAGCTTCGAAGGTCGCCCAGTCTCTTTTTCAGCCCGCCAATGTCAACAATCTTGCAAGCCAACTGCTTCCCCCTCGAATGATCAACGGCCATGTGGACTTTTCCATAGGCACCCGCGCCGAGTAATCGATTCGTAATCGAATAATCTTGATGGAACTTCTACCCAAAGCAGCATTATATTAGGGGGCCGCGTCAACGTTGCAGGACTAAGGGGAAAGATCTTACCGCTATTTCATCGAGCTGGATTTGTCCGAACGGGGGATCATCCTTCTCATGCTGGCATTTCAATGTGAGACTGGTATCCTCCGATATTGACAAGGTATCCCCATCGCTCAACAGAAACCCGCCATTCCCCTTGCCAATCAGGGCACCGTTCCAGAATGTACCGTTCGACGAAAGATCTTGGGCATAGATCAGGGGGGCTACTTCGCCAGGGTTTCCTTGGTCAAAGATGATGGTGTAGATTCTGAGGTGCTTATTCGATACGACAGGATCATCCACCATGAGATGACTATTCTGATCAGCACGTCCTAGACATGTAGATACTCACAATGGCAGCGGGGAGACTAACCATGACCCTGCATGTCGACCAACAATCAGCTCCTCGGAGGCGTACACGTTAATAGCTAAAGTGGCAATGTCTGTGAGTAGCTAGTCACTGTGTCATGGATACACGCGAGTTGCAGCTAGGCTTACACCTTCTTGTCCCCAATCGAGAATTCGATTCGTATAAGACCCCGACATGGTCATGGGAGGTAGGAGAGAAGCCCTCCATTGTAGCTGATGGAGATAGGGTGGGATGAGATTGAAACTGCTAGACAAAGGCTATGTAGAATGGAAATGGCTATTGTGGTAGGAGTATATAACGAGAACCAAATTGCAGTAGGGATACAGAGAGACTGCAAGCTGCTATGGGGTAGATACCAAAAGAATAGTCAGAGAATGTGATTCTCTAGAGGACGGATAAAGAATCTCTGATGATGGAGAGAAATAGATGGAGAGCATAGCCTCCTTTTTCCTCTTTGAGACTTTCTACTCATTGTGCGGTCATGTGCTCGAAGATGGCAAGCAGAGTTTCGTACTCGCCATTCTCTCGTCAAACTCCATAGCCAAGTGCGCAGCATTCTACCCAGATAGTCTCCAGCAGCTGAGGAAGCTTTACGGAATTTTCATCCCGATCCTTGGTAGCTCCATGCTTGCAGCTAGGAAATCCTAGCCACCAGCTAAGCCATACCGCAGACTTCCAAGGTTGGCTCTACGGAAGAAGGCAAAATAGCGGGCTAGAGGCTACAACACTGATCCCCCCAGAGACGCATAAAGGATACATGGCATAATTACACACCCGGCACGCTGACATCCAAACGGCCTAGCTGCATGTTGTGATTTCAAGTTTGTTTTAGCATCTTGGATCTTTGAAACACCTCAACTGCTAGATTCAAGTTGCTCTGATATGAAATGAAAGAAGAATAAGCTCTGTAGATACAGCATATACAGCTGTATCATATGCACTATCCACACTAGCAGGTACTGGTCAGTCACATTGTCATTGACATGGAATTGATTGATTCTGGGGAGGATGATGATGCTGGATGCTATCATATCATATCATATCATATCATATCATCTCATGTTGTCCGTGCTCTTCCAAGCTTTCTGGTTTATTCGTTCCTGGCTTGGCATGACATGTGATGGCTTGGCACGCTAAGGACTCCTCGATTGCGCTAAACCCCACTTGGTCATCGGGCTGTTTCTATATTCCACGTGATGCTCCCCTCCTGCAAGGCTGCAAAAGGAGCTCGTTTAGCTGTCGACGAGGCGCATTTCTTTTCTCCTGCGCCTCGTTCACGAAGATGTTCTTGCTCAACCACCGGGAGTCACATCCAGCACCCTTGCGCTATTTATACAGGAGCATGAAGCCACATTGATCGTTTTTTTCAATCCAATTGCCCTTCTCTACGCCACACCAATCATACATACATACATAACCGTTCCCTAAGCACCTCGGGGGCTCAAGTCGAAGAAATCAATATTAAGATTACCCTTCCCACTCCTCTCTCACAACCTGCAAATCCACAATGTCCGCCACCGCCTCCGACATAATAACCTACATCGGCGTCCCTCTCGCCGTCCTCGGCGTCCTCCCCATAATCTACACCTGCCTCCGCGCTCTCCTAACCCACCGCTCGATCCGCAAAACGCTTTCGCAAAACCACCATCTCGGCACCGCCATAACCCGCTCAAGCATGATGTCCGGTGTCGTCGAGATAGAAATGCCCCGTTGCACAATCACACCCTTAGACCGCGAGTATGACGCCGACTACTGGAATCTCAACCACCAGAGATCAGCGTTGAAGGGTGGGTCGTGGACGACGTTCCATTGGAATATGTTGGTTACGGGGAAGAAGTTGTATCGGTGTCAGTATAAGGATGAGCTGAGGGTGCCGCAGGCGGAGGTGGAATTGGATGAGTTGGTGGCGTTTTTACTTGATAGGGGCGCGGTGCCGGATGAGAAGGGGTGGAGTTTGTTGAGGACGAGTGGGTTGTGGACGCCGACGGGTACGGCGCTGTTACGACCGCCGCGTGGTGCGGCGTTTGGTGCTGTGTTGAGGGTCGCGGTGCCGAACGATTCGGATGGCGTGTTGAGTTTGAGTATGCATTGGCAGAAGGAGTGGGATCGGAGGGGGCCGTTGTGTTTACCGCCGTTTTGGATGAGGTTGGAGCAGCCTAGGGAAGATAAAGAGCTTGAGAAGACGGGGAATGATGAGGTGGAGGAAGGAGAGAATACTACTATGGTGGTTGATAGTGCTGGGGAAGGCTCGTCTGGCAACACACTCCTCGATCTGAAGACAGACGAGAAACCAGATCCGGACAATCCTACAACTACAGAGGACGCTCAGGACAACAACAACAACAACAACAACAACAACAACGTATCAAACCCCACAAACACCACCTCAGCAAAAGGCCAGCAACCCACCGAACAAAAACAAACAGAAGAAGATAGAGAAGACGAAGAACAAAACCCCGCCAAACCCCCCACCTTCGCCTCTCTAATTGAGCAAAAACGCCTCTCCATCTACGGCATCAACAGCCGCAGCACCAGCGTCCGCTTCAAGCTCGAAAACCACACAATCGAGCGCGTCTACTTTGAAAACCAAGGATCCTTCACAGGACTATCCGCCGACATGGGCCACACCAACGACCTAGTAAACCAATGGTTCGTCTACACCGCGTCTTCTCTGGGCATTATGGAAGCAAATGAAGAGTCTAGGTTCTGGAATTTTGCTATTCCTACGACTATACTACATGGGGCCAAGAAGAGCGCGGTACCCTGCGGGTTGATGGTGTTGTTGGATATTTTGTCCGAGGATGATGTGCCCGAGTGGGTGTGTCCGCCTCCGCCTCGACAGGATCCAATGATCCTCCACCAGCGGTTCGTCGAAAACGAACGCGCAAGTCAAGTCGAAAGGACGATGCCAGCGGCACAAGCTGCTGCGTCACGATCCGCGCGGATGCAGGCTCGGATGTGGACGATGCAGGAGGATACGAGGCAGAGAAGAAGAGCCCTCCAAGAGTATGAAGAAACACGGATTGTCGAAGGGCTCAGCTCAACGAAGCTGGCTAACAAGAAGGTCGCAGACGGCTGTTTGGCCTGGCTGGTTGGTCGAGGCGAAATCCCGGACGGATACACGGTTCCCGAACTTGCGAGGGCGGTGCTGTATTTGATGATACTGGACCGGGCGCGCGGAAAGGTTATTGCCGAGGTGTGCGATCGATGGCTCACATGGGGCAATTTATCAACCGGGCTCAATCGCTCAGAATTAGACTTCTTGATGGAGAACAAGGTGTCGTTCGCTTATGCGTCTTCGTTGGTCAGTGTTGTAGAGGTAGCAGCCAGTTCTGAAGTCCAGGTCTCGACAGACATGCAAGAGTGTCTGAAACTGTGGAAAAAGGTCCGCTTGGGATGACGAATAAACCTCAAGAAACAACCATCAGATTGTCTCCCGAAATTACCAGCTCACCGTCCCGCACCAGCCTGCATACGCCTCATTCTCTCTTCTGCCGCCCGCGCACGACGCTCTCGTTCAAACCTCGTACGCATCTCCGGCGTCATCCCCCTCGCCTCTTCCTCCCTTCTTTCCTCCGGCGTTTTCTCCACAGATGCCAAAGTCCGCCCCGGACCAATTCTCTTATTATTCCGCTGTTCCTCCTGAGCTTTCTTCAGCGCATCCTCCCTCCTAATCCGCTCGATCTCTGTCTTTCTTCGCTCAGCCTCCGCTTCGTCTGCGGCTTTCTTCTCCCGCTCGGCGCGACTATCAACTTCGGCTTTTGAGATCGCAGAGGGTATATGCGCCGCTTCCCAGTCCCAGGCGGATTCGCCGAGTTCGTGGCGCGAAATGCGAAATGCGTCGCGGGTTGCGCGGTCGGTGCCTACATCGAAGGCAGACATTCCTTCTTCATTCAGGCATGTGGGATCGACGCGGACCTTTGTGAGGAGAGCAACAATAACGGCTGGTGAATTTGAACTAGCGGCGAGGTGAAGTGGTGTTGGGCAGCGGAATTGTTGCTGGTTCGCTGATGGGTGGAAGGTAAATGTGGGAGGGAGGGAGTTGTTGGAAATATACGCTAGAAGCGCAGGGACCTTAGACCGCCGAATCAAAGCATGTATCTGCGTAGTGTGCATGATAGCCGCTTCTTCTTCCTTAGAAAGCTTAGGCTTCGTAGATTGTACTGCCGGTTTCGCAGCTTTGGCCGCCGCAGCTGCTGCCTCTCGTTCTCTCTCCGCTTCCTCCCTAGCAAGCGCCGCCTCATCGATATGGCTCACTTTAACGCGGGTCAGCTCCGTGAACGCCCTCATCAACTCTCCCTGCGTAGCCCGCCTCGTACTGAATGGAAACCCTCGTAGGCGCGCGTCATTCTGCTTTAGAACCTGTCCATCATAAGGCCCGAACAAGATGCGGCGATTTGTATTGCCTGTCGCGCGCACAAATATAAGCTCAGATTCATCAATCATCCCCTTCCAGTCTTCTAGTAATTGTCTAATTTCGTTTTCCAGCGCGGCTTCATTGTAACGTCGTAGTGATGAACCGGCGGAATGCGCTGCGCCCTTGGCGGCGTCGTTGGCAGATTGAGCGCCACCTTGCTTCCGCCGCGTAGTGTAGCGGTGGAATGTCTTGTGTGCGAGAACCCTGGCCTGTCTCTCCTCGATACCGCCTGCTTTCTTGATTATCTCGGGCGCTAGGACGACTATCATAGCTGCGAAGTGGCCTCCACCAATCATGCAGAGAAACACATGCGGGCTTGGTTGCTTAGCGGTCTGCTTAGAATCGTCTATTGCGGCAGCCGCAGCTTTATTGGTAGCTTGCCGAACGGATGCAACTTGCTTATTCCGCAACGACTCGACAAAATGATCCGGCTCCTCCTGCTCGACATTCGTAAATAGTGCGCGATAAACACCCAATGAGGTCGACGGGGCGAGCAGTGGGCTCTCAAACCAATACACCGGATGTTTCCCAGCGCCCCTTTTCTTCTTTGGCACCACTTCTTCTTCCGCCCCGAAGATCTTCGCCTGCCTCTTCAACAGCGCAGTCAGCGTCGTATCCGGTGCCTTCAGCCCATCCTCTTCCCCTTCCTCCGCTGTATCCTCTGACTCCGACCCAGAGATCGACTCATCAAGTTCGCCAATCGCCTTGTTGAATTCCGTCTCATTCAATGCATTACCACCGCGCAGACGGGATTTCAGGTTATATCTGTGGTGGTCGGTGCGTGTGTGCTCTCTTTGTTCTTGGACGTTTGCGAAGGAAACCTGGCATAGGCCGCAGGATGTAGCGCTCGTAACGGCACTTTCTCGCTCGCTGTCAGAGCTTTGAGGTGGGGTAGTGAGAGCTGCTGGACTTTCGCTTCGGGATGGGACAATGGGGGTTTTTAGGTCGCCCGTAGAGGCTTTGCTTGTGAGGGTATCAAGGAGGTCTCGCGGTAAATCGTACACTTTTTCACAAGGTCGTCAGCACCACGCTGTGCCCCGCAAAGGGAGGGGTGAATTGGCGGGGGTGGGGAGGAGCTCACCATATAGCGGCCGCTTGAGCAGCTCTTCCTGCTTTGAGAGGTTGCTAGCCATAGCTGTACGCCTTGTGGAATTTTGATAGTAGTCTTTTGAGAGTGTGTGATGCTACCCTGCCAGTGTGGAAGAAGCAATGTGCTGCAGCTTTAAATGTGTTTTAGCTCAAGCTGGCGAGCAATATGGAGTACAGAGTAGGCAAAAAGGCGCTTGGCGCTGCTCAGACTAAATAGGGACTCCGCCTTGGCTTATGTCAGCGGCTGCTATAACTATCAGCACTCCATCGTGATTCAGGATGAGTCAATCATACGTCTCCACTTCGGCATACTAAGGAAAAGAGTCATGATGATGCTAGCAAAGTCATCCTTCCAGCTATGCCGCGTCCTAGTTAGCAACCCCTGTGATGACTCGAGAAATAACATCAAAATTACACCTGATTGTTGCAGCTTCCAAGAACCCCTTCCCTTCACAGCATACCTTGCGGCATGGCGTCACACAGGAGTGTGGATGGGTCGAGAACTTACTTCCCAAATGCTTTAGTATATACGCGTGTTGCCTGAAATGGTAGCAATTTACAGCTCAATATTGGAACTTCTTTATATGGCCATCATTGTGTGCTGGCAGGTACTATAAACCCCTGATGATGTACGATGGTATCGGGTAGCTTGATAGACCGCGTGGAGCATCACCTATCTATATCTTTATATGAACTCCAAACTCAGGACGACAGGAACCGTCTTTTAATTCAGTTCCAACCGCATAAACCAGGCAAAGCAACAACTCGCATACGCCACATAATCTCCGCGGGAGCCATGCCTTTCCGCATAGAAGACCAAAAGAATGGAAATAGAACAAAGAAACAAAAACCAGCAGCTTTATAAACAGGCTATATCCAAAAAGCCCAAGCGTCCTCCCCGGAGGGAAACAATGAAAAATCTTGGGTTGTTGGAACCTGGATGATAGATCAAAAGGGACCCACATTGTGTGTGATGTTTCTTTCTTTTTTGGATTTTTGGATTTTTGAGGTCTCGACAGAGTTTTCGGGAGTTGAAGAGCTTTTCAACTTCCGAATCATTGCGGATCATTGGAGGCGATATATTACTGCCATACCAGGTGCGGTCAATCAATTTGTCGAGGTGCTTGGTACGGAGTCTCACCATCCTTACTACGGGAACATCCTCTCGAATAACAGCTGGCAATTGGTTTACAGTTCTTCTTGCAACTAGTACTATGTAATTTATATACATAGAAGAGCGCATTCATTCCCTATCAAGAGATGAACTTTTGTATTTTTTACTGTTTAGACCATTTGTCAAACTGTAAATGCCATGTCCTACTGAGCTTAGTGGTTGTCTCTATAGGATAACGCTTGTGTCTCCATACAGCTCCCATCCCCGCCAGATTCTACACATGTTCCGAATTCTGCGTGTGAAGCACAACATCCACACTCCCAGCACATGTGATGAACGCTGCCTCATATTAGCTTCTGAAAAAGTCAATTGGGTTGACGTTTCGCAGCACAAATAACGCGTTTAGGGTGACATCAATGATCCCACCTGGCAAAGGACATATTATGGCGACAACTACAACCCGACTCCTTGAGATCAGGCAGAAGTATGAACCCGAGGGCGTCTTCTACATCAAGAGCACACCCGGTACTGAAGACTGGGCCGTTCTGGACTTTGGCTGGAGACTATGCAAGAAGGTCTAGAAGACATTTTTCCAGCATCCTACTGCCAACTTGGCACAATCGCTGCAACAAAAAAAGGGCGGGAAAGTCTCCTTGTATTTGTGAGGATAAAGCGGAAAAGCCACACCCGTTTGAATCAAGGTCTAGAAAAACAGTTCAGCATTCTCTTCCCAGTACACACTGTTTTACTTATTTATTCCAGATGCATGTCTATGTATGTACATGTACATAGCTAGCTTGATAAGAAAAACCGTAAATAAAATAAGATACAGAATGCCTTTTTGTGAGAGAGAGAGAGAGAGAGCTTACCACATTTTACTAATCCTGTTCCCTTCCATGTTCTGCCCGCGGGTCCAAAGCTTTGTGAGACCACCCCCTTTATCCAACATGGAGGCTTCCAATGTCATCTGGTGTAACATCTGTCGGGAAGGCTTCTGCGATCTCGGTGAGGGCAAGAAAGTCGGCATATGGTAGGGGGGAAAAGGAAGGAAGAAGCGACTCTAGGAATTGCGTTTTTTTCATTATTACGGAGTACTTATGTGCAGCATCAACTGTACTAGCGCGATATATAGATCTACAGGCACGTGGAAAAATATATGTATCTTCACAGTTGATCTGCAGATTAGCATGAAGTATTGTAAAAAAAAGATAAAAAGTTATCGCAGACCATTAACAAACACCAAGTAAATAGGAAGAAATATCTTTTTCAACGGGCCATCCAACACATTTCTACCACCGGAGGGGTGAGAACGAGGTCTAACTTTTTCCGGCGCCCGCCGCCAAGGCTTGGCCCAAACAAGTTAGGAAGCTTGGACCAGCGATTGGTCTAGCCTGCGTGGGATTAGCCCAGGCAGCAATTAGTCAGCCACTGAGCTATCCTGTGGGGGAGCTTCTCGTATCCGCTCTCACTTCTCTCTCTCTCTTGATTGCAGTTGATATTGGAATCCCCCGGTTGCTTGAGAATATCGAGCCATGTCGTCTGCGCGGCCCATATAAGAACAAGAGATCGACAGGAGAGAAAACAAGTTATACAGGAGCAGCTGCTCACTTTGTATCTCTTCGACAACAACCTCTTTTTTTGGTTTTGATTTGTTCCATTTCAATCACCCGTTCCTTTTCCGGAGAGGGTCTATCGAACGCGCGATTTGTAATTCCTGGGAAACGGTTTTCTCGGGGAAAAAATGGCCGATAATGGAATGTCGCAGGTGATTTTCAAGGCGCCCTCGCCGGCCTCATCGTCGTCATCGATTGCGGAGTCGCCTCTTGTTGCCGCTGCTCTCGAATACCGCCAGCCGTTGTGCGGCGATAGGGAAGGATGGGGTCCGATTAGCTCCATACGCTTCGACTTCACGCCATGTTTCCTGGACGTTTGGATCTCGCTAGTCGCCGTTTGGGGTCTGCTGATGGGTGCGGGAGCAATATGGTTTTTGTTTAAGAAGAGATCACCGGCGCCAGTTGGAAAGAATTGGCACTTTTATGCGAAATTGGTACGCTTTTCTTTTTGTTAAAGACTCGTGCGGGGGGCGTGTGTGCATGGAATATTTTTTATACTGACTAAGGAGAATCTGTGTCAATAGTCGACAGTGGCCGCTCTTATCGTTATTACCGCTCTCCAGGCTTGTCTTCAAATCGAGGCGCTTCCGGGTATATGGTATGGTGATTTCCGGTTCTGGACTTCGATCCTCACTCTCGCGTCTTTATTTGTGATCTTCGCCGTCCAGTACTACGAACATTGGCGCAGCCGGCAGCCTAATGGCGTCGTGCTTTTCTACTGGCTCTTCCTGATGATTGTCTATGGCGTCAAACTCCGATCTCTCGTGGCTCAACAAGCGTATCGCAATTCGTTGCCGTACTTTATTACTTTTAATATTGGTCTCGGGCTGGCGATATTGGAGTTCGTGCTGGAGTACTTCGTACCGAAGAAGCAGAGCGCGTATGATGCGCTGGGGGACGAGGATGAATGTCCCTACGAATATGCCGACGTTTTCTCCGTCCTAACCTTTGGATGGATGACGCCGTTGATGAAATATGGATACAAGAATTATCTTACGCAGGATGATTTGTGGAATCTGCGCAATAGGGATACCACTCGGGTCACTGGCGACAGATTGGAGACGGCGTGGAAGGAGGAATTGAAGAAAAAGAAGCCGTCGTTGTGGCTGGCTTTGTTCAAGGCCTTCAGCGCACCGTACTTTCGTGGAGCCGTAATTAAATGCGGCAGTGATATCTTGGCCTTTGTTCAGCCTCAATTGTTGCGCCTGCTGATTACCTTTGTCCGTTCGTACCGCACGGACAATCCAGAACCGGTAGTCCGGGGTGTTGCCATTGCCTTGGCCATGTTTGGTGTATCCGTGTCGCAAACTACATTTCTTCATCAGTATTTCCAAAGAGCATTTGAGACCGGAATGCGTGTCAAGTCTTCCCTAACAGCCATGATCTACACCAAGTCCTTGAGATTGTCGAACGAAGGGCGTGCATCCAAGTCTACCGGTGATATCGTCAACCATATGGCTGTGGACCAGCAACGTCTCTCTGATTTGACACAGTTTGGCATACAGCTCTGGTCAGCTCCGTTCCAGATCGTTCTTTGCATGGCATCTCTGTACCAGCTTGTTGGTATAAGTATGTTGGCTGGTATTGGAATGATGATTCTGATGATCCCCTTGAACGGTGTTATTGCGCGCATGATGAAGATCTTGCAAATCAAGCAAATGAAGAACAAGGACCAGCGGACGCGGTTGATGACTGAGATCTTGAACAACATGAAGAGTATCAAGCTTTATGCATGGAACACTGCGTTCATGAACAAGCTTAACCATGTGCGCAATGACCTGGAACTGAATACCCTCCGAAAGATAGGAGCCACTCAATCCGTCGCCAATTTTACCTGGTCATCGACTCCTTTTCTTGTCTCATGTTCCACATTCGCTGTCTTCGTCTTGACTAACGAGAAGCCTTTGACAACTGACATCATTTTCCCGGCCTTGACGCTATTCAACCTTCTCACTTTCCCTCTTTCGATCCTGCCAATGGTCATCACTTCCATCATCGAGGCTTCAGTTGCTGTAAATCGTCTTACTACTTACTTTGCCGCCGATGAGCTCCAGACCGATGCTGTCCTGTTCCAGGACGCAGTTTCCCACACTGGTGATGAGTCCGTTAGAATTCGAGACGCTACGCTTACCTGGAACAAGAACGAGGATCGCAATGTGTTGGAAAACATCAACTTCAGCGCTCGCAAGGGTGAATTGAGCTGCATCGTCGGTCGTGTTGGAGCTGGTAAATCATCCCTTCTCCAAGCTCTGCTTGGGGATTTGTGGAAAATCAACGGCGAGGTTGTTATGCGGGGCCGCGTTGCCTATGTGGCCCAGCAATCGTGGATTATGAATGCTAGTGTCAGGGAGAATATTGTCTTTGGCCATCGCTGGGACCCTCATTTCTATGATCTGACGGTTGAAGCATGTGCGCTTCTCGACGATTTCCAGACTCTTCCTGATGGCGATCAGACCGAGGTTGGAGAACGTGGTATTTCTTTATCGGGCGGCCAAAAGGCCCGTCTTACCTTGGCTAGAGCTGTCTACGCCCGTGCGGATATCTATCTTCTTGACGATTGTCTTTCCGCTGTCGATCAGCACGTTGGACGACACCTTATCAACCGCGTGCTTGGTCGAAATGGCATTCTTTCCGGGAAGACTAGAATTCTTGCGACAAACGCTATTACCGTTCTTAAAGAAGCTGACTTTATTGGACTTTTGCGCAATGGAACGATCATTGAGAAGGGCACCTACGAGCAGCTTCTGGCAATGAAGGGAGAAATAGCCGCACTTGTGCGATCCGCTACCAATGAAGATGAAAGCGGTTCCAGCGATGGTGGCAAGGAAGACGGAAGCACGGAATCCCTAACCATCATCGACAACGACGAGTCGGACATGTCTGAGGTCGAGGAAGCGCAGGAACGACTTGGTCCACTAGCCCCTATCCGCAGCGGAGGTAGCCGTGTCAGGCGGACGAGTACAGCGACATTACGCCGCGCGAGCACTTCCAGTTTCCACGCTCCCCACCGGAAGCTTTCAGATGAAGAAGGCGCGCTCAAGACTAAGCAGACCGTCGAAACCTCAGAGCAAGGAAAAGTCAAATGGAGCGTCTACGGCGAGTATGCTAAAACCAGCAATCTGTACGCCGTGGGTATTTACATGGCCGCCCTTCTCTCAGCCCAAACAGCTCAGATTCTGGGCGGCTTCTGGTTGAAGAAGTGGGCTGAGGATAACGAGTCGTCGGGCCGCAACCCCCAGGTTGGAAAATATATTGGTGTTTATTTTGCATTTGGATTTGGTTCTGCGGCTTTGGTTGTTTTGCAGACTTTGATTCTTTGGATATTCTGTTCGATAGAGGTATGTGCTAGTTTAACCCCCCTTGAATTTACCTCGCCCCTTTTTCCGATGGACGGATCTTAACCGCATTCGTTACTCTAGGCTTCGCGCAAGCTACATGAGAGAATGGCATTTGCTATCTTTAGGTCGCCTATGAGTTTCTTCGAGACTACACCGTCAGGCCGAATTCTCAATCGTTTCTCAAGGTGAGTTCTCCTATGATGTTGGTTCGTGAAGACGGACGTTTTAACTAACTGGGCTTAGTGATATCTACCGCGTGGACGAGGTCCTTGCTCGTACATTCAATATGGTAAGTTTGGTGATTCTTTATTAGAATTTTATCCTTTGATGCTAACTATATGAAACAGCTTTTCGTGAATACTGCGAGAGCGGCATTTACAATCGGGGTCATCGGTATCGCAACGCCATTTTTCTTAATCCTCGTCGTTCCCCTCGGCGCAGTGTATCTGGGAATCCAAAAATATTATCTAAGAACATCACGCGAGCTCAAGAGACTAGACAGCGTCAGCAGGAGTCCGATCTACGCCCATTTCCAGGAAAGTCTTGGAGGTATTTCGACCATCCGAGCTTATCGCCAGCAAAAACGATTCTCCCTAGAAAATGAATGGCGCGTGGATGCCAACCTTCGAGCATACTTCCCGTCTATCAACGCCAACCGATGGCTCGCCGTGCGTCTGGAATTCATTGGCTCTGTGATCATCTTTGCCGCTGCAGTATTCTCAATAGTGGCTGTGTCCACTGGCGGCCTCGTGTCACCTGGTATGGTTGGTCTTGCCATGTCATATGCGCTCCAGATCACGCAGTCCCTGAACTGGATCGTGCGACAAACCGTGGAAGTAGAAACCAATATCGTCTCTGTGGAGCGAGTGCTGGAATATGCAAATCTGCCAAGCGAAGCACCAGACGTCATCTTCAAGAACCGACCGCAAATCAGCTGGCCGTCGCAGGGAGCTGTGACCTTCAAGGACTACAGCACGCGCTACCGTGAAGGCCTGAATCTGGTTCTGAAAGGGGTCAATCTCGAATTTAAGCCGCATGAAAAGATTGGCGTTGTGGGCCGCACGGGCGCCGGCAAGAGCTCGCTCACAATGGCCTTGTTCCGCATAATTGAAGCCGCTGGGGGAAATATCAGGTACGATCACTGCGCTTGTTTACTGGTTTCTGGCTTTGTTTGCCGGGCGGGCGAACCGAGTTCTAGGGTTTCTTTGTTTCGCTTACTTTGGTTGTTTGCTAACCGAGTCATGATGTATCTAGCATTGATGGACTGAATATCAGCACCATTGGTCTACTGGATTTGCGAGGCCGCTTGGCGATTATTCCCCAAGATGCGGCTCTATTCGAAGGAACCGTGCGCGACAATCTCGACCCTCGTCATGCCCACGATGACACTGAATTATGGAGTGTACTTGGTAAGTGGTCTCTTTTCTTTTCTTTCCCTTACATAATGATGCTGCGTGGTCGCATCTTTTTTGGCTGCCCGATCCGTGGCTCCCCGCTGACGCCATCGATCTAACTAGGCCATGCACGATTGAAGGACTATGTCTCTAGCCTACCCGGCCAACTAGACGCGCAGGTCCATGAAGGAGGTAAGTTATTCGCCCTGTTTGCCTTAGCCCACCATCCCAGCCTGCGGTTGCCCTGCCGTGTAATGGTGACTAGGCGATGCGAAAAGGAAAAAGAAATCTAACTGTGCATTTTCAGGATCGAATTTGAGTCAGGGCCAACGGCAGCTTATTTCTCTTGCCCGAGCCCTCTTGACACCGAGTAACATCCTTGTCCTCGACGAAGCAACCGTAAGTACCCCCAGTACTTCTGCAGCGTTTAATTTTTTTTCATCTACACAGTTATAAACTAACTCCCTACTCAATCCAGGCCGCCGTGGACGTGGAGACCGATACCCTCCTCCAACAAATGTTACGAAGCAGCATATTCCGCGACCGCACCATCATCACCATCGCGCACCGCATAAACACGATCCTCGACAGCGATCGGATCGTCGTTCTCGACCGTGGATCTGTGATCGAGTTCGACAGCCCCGACGCGCTGATTAAGAAGGGCGGCGTGTTTTATACGCTGGTTAAAGAGGCCGGGTTATTGGATGCAGCGGCTGATGGAGCCACGACGACTGCTTCTTCATCGAGGTCGTCAAGTGACTGAGAAAGAGAAAAAAGAAAGGGAATTTATGTAAAAACAAATTAGATTTTTCCTTTTTCCTTTTTCTTTATTTTTATTTTCCTTCCTCTTTTCTTATTTTTGTTGTGTATCTCGGTTTCTTTTTCGGTTCTTTTTGCTACTTTCGTCTTTTTCTTTCTTTTCTTAGCCAGTTTACAAAAAGAATGTGATTTTATTTTTCCTTTTTTCCCTCCAGCTCTTTTCCCTCCTTTTTTCCCAAAAAAAGGACTGAAAAAAAAAGCAAAAAAAGGCTAGCCTGGGGGAGCTTCCCTTCTAGGCTTCTTGCCACACACACAACGTCCCAAACGGAAAAAGTCCGTGTGAGTTGGCCTGGCGAGGCCTTGCATACATACATAATCCCCGGAATCCCCGATCTTTCTTTCTCTTTCTCTTTCTTCTGTCTGCATGTGTACACATACATGCATTGCGTTTGCGTTGCGTTGTGTAACGTTTCTTTTCTGTGCTGCCCTGCCCGCCACGCACGCCCGGCCACGCACGCCCCCCGCTCGCTCCCCTTGGAACAAAAAAAAGTCCACCCAATCTCTTTTTTTTTCCATTGGGTACCCCGGTTTTTTTTTTTTTTTTTTTTGTTTAGACTACGGATCTCGCATTGGATGGAATGGGGAGGGATCTGACTCCTGAGCGGCCGGGGAAGACGGGAAAGGGGGGGCGTTTGTGTGGATCCCCAAGCTGTCGGGCAAGTATAACCCTTGCACACACCCCCGTTTGGATTATGGACTTCGTAGTTGGTCGTGAGTGGCCTGGTTGGTTATGTCTGGATTTTGGAGCACATGGGCAATGTAGCAAATGGAGATAGATGAATGACATGTGAAAGATCTTTGCCATTTTTTATTTTCGGAGTGTTAGTCAATAGTAGCTAGTCGCGTGTGTGCGGAGAGGTCTACATTGATACAGATTATGCAGGAGTGGAAGTTTGTCATCATCATCATTTAGATATACCATCAGTGAAGTAAAGAAGGAGAGGGTGCCTGGATTTCTTCTGCATGTCTCTTTCCCCCCCGTCTCCTCCCCTTGTTTGCGCAAATCTGCATCCTTGAAATTTGAAACCAGAGCTCCGGGGCGCACGGTGTTGCAGGCCAAGTAGATATATACCGAGGAGCTAGGTCATGATGGGAAACTACCACGCGTCGTCGTCATTGTTGTCGTTTGCAGCATGGATGTATGTATGTATCTAGGTATGTGCCCCTCATCCGCGCCAGCTAGCCAGCCGGTCTTATCAGTTCCTTCCTGTATGTATGTATGTATGTATGTATGTATGTATGGATGGATGCATGAGAGCCTTCAATTTGTTTGTATATAAGTACCCTCAATATGTACTGCACGCAGTGCCTCCGTTTGTATGTCTTATTCTCTTCCTCTCGAGTCAAGATGTATATTTATTTCCCCCATAACCCCCGTTGGTTGGTTAATCCGTCCTCCCGGGGCCACCCGTGGTAGGCCTTGCGCGGGAGGCAACCCAGTAACCCCTAATTATGGTCACTGACGGGACCGGTCGGTAGCGATGTCTGGACATACACACGCAAGCGTGTATATACTTGACTCTTTGGGCGAAAGCGTCAAACACTTATCTGCGAGCATTGCGTGATGCATTTGTGTGTGCGGCTTGTGCCCTGGGGGATAAATTTACTACTTTTGGGAGAGGGCGTCGCAGCGTGGTTGGGGGGGGAGATGATGATGCTTGACAGCGATGCTAATTCTCCTCTCTCCCGCTTCAAATCTCCATTTTTCGTTTTAGAAAAGCTTAGCTTTATCTTATCTCGTTTGACGTTTGACGTTTGACGTGACAGTGAGGGAGGATTTCCGAGGTGGGGGGATTTTTAAATGCATTTTTTTTCCCTCTTAAGGACTCTCTCCCTTGATAAATGGTCGGGGAGGGAAAGACAATATGAGCGAGTTACGCGTATTGATCCCCTCCCCTTCCCCCTCCCCCTTCTCTAGGGCGTCGAAGGTCGAGGCGCAACACCTTCACCCTTGTGGATGGATCTGCTTTGCATACGCGATTAACTACGGACGGAGTACGAGTCCTGTACCTGTGTGCAGCTGGAAGTAACACAACACATTGGGGGGGGGGGGGGGAAACTCCGCAGACTCCAAGTTTTCTTTTATTTTCTCTTGAGTCTGGAGCTCGAGTGACAGTCTGACAGAGCAATAATGACTCCACCTTGCGTCAAATGACGATCGAACCACCCCCCTCCCATCTCATCTCAGGCTGCAGTCTACAGAAGAGAGTCATTGTGTCTAGGACCCGCCCCCCTCCCTCGGGCCTTTAGAGGTCCACGGCCGTCTTGACCTGCCAAATTCGCCATGGGCTGCGCGCGCTTGGACCCAACCCGGACGGATTGGCCTCTCGGATTTAATTTGGCAGGGAATGATGATGCCCGACAAATGAATAGTTTGCGCGGAGCCGGTGTTGATTGGGTCGATATGATTTTTTATTTTCTTTCCGTTTAACGAGGAACGAGGAACGAATTAAACTATGCAGAGTACAGAGTAGTTAGAGATGGGATTGACGCTTAACAGGATCGATCGAGAAGAAGAAAAAAACGTGGGAGAGATTCAAGAATGACGAATTAAATATATCTTTGTTTTTATCGCGGTGAGGGCGGCTGATGCGGGTTACTCGGGGTTTTCTATAATCTTTTTTTTTTTTTGGCTGTTTTTGATTTTTGCCGCTCTTTGCGAGCCTCAGTCAGACGTTGCCAATGAGATAGGAGATTTTCTTCTGTGGGTTACGCCCCTCTTCCCCGTGAAGCTCTAAAGGTACGGATATACTTCGTGCGTAGTTATCAGTTTGCTTCATCCAACATTAAATCCGTATACAGTGTTCCAGGAGCTCTGTCGATAGCAAGAGGATACGGCGGGCTATTTTAGCTTCCTCTATTGAAAACTCTTGATAATTGCAAGGTAGAAGGAGGCGGTCAACAGATGTTAAGTTTTTCAAGCAAGCTGAAGATTCATTGTCTTCGAGATATTGGCTTCGAGAAAGCTTCAAGGTAACGTACGTACGTAGACATGGGATGGAGTTCAAGGCCTAGATCATTATTAAAGAACGAAACAAAGTTATCATGTGGGCAAGGGGTATCCGACCTATGTGGGCCGTTTTGTCAGGGAGGGAGGTAGGGCTATCTCGGCTGGAGGTAACTTTAATAATAAGTCTACTCCGTATCAGAGTCGAAGTTCGCTTCTGTTTGTTGTATGGACTCCGCAGGTGTAGTTAATAATGGAGGTGCCCGCTTTTGCATCACTCATCAAGCAAATACTTTCAAAATAGCAGACTTGCCACTTCCCTCCCTCCATAGTTATTCCCTCTTCTCTTCACAAAGTAAAAGAAATTGAATCAAACCCATCAACCAATTGCACCCCATACATCCCTACTCCGGAGCCTCCCCAGGGATATACGATATACTTTTCCTGCGGGACCCCGGACAACCCAATCGGCCTCACTTCATAGAGCCGAGGGTTCAATCTTAAAGATATGGCCCCGCTTCCCTAACTCAAGACACGGGCATAGGTAGTCTAGCCATATTCATGTTTGCGGTCTCCGCATTTCTTTCATACTAACTAACCATTACAGAGTACGGAGTACATCGGTGCGATATTCGAAGCTCCGCTGCTTTAGCTGGTGTGGAGGTAAAGTGGAGAAAAATGGGAAGCGATCAAGCACCGCAGCACTGCAGCACCGCAGAGATTGCTCTAGTAGATTCTGCTCGCAAAGTCGGTTGGATGGATGGAAGCGGTCCGCGAGAAGACCGTCGCAAGAAGAAGATGCCAGTCCGTAAATTGAAGCCCGTCTCAAACGCTCGAGATGATAGTTAACTAGATATTGTAGCCTGATAGGCCAATTTGAGAACAACATAACCATTTTGAAAAAAAGAATGAAGGAGATTGTCGTATCCAAAAGCAGCTTTTCTAACCATGGAAAAGCAGCTACATACTGTTAGATCAGCAGCAATCCATTTCGGTGCTTTTGACCTGGAGAGTCTTCTCACAGAGATAGACAAGGATAGCAAAGATCCTGGTTCATATCTTGTGCCACAGAGCTAGGTTCCATTCAACTGGGTTGAGATTTTTTAAGCTCTTCTTCATCGTGAGCCTATTTGGTTGCCTATCAGCTACTGCAGTGACCGGGGTGGGCGGGGGATGGATCTCTTTCGTGCAGCAACATGCAACTCAGAACTTGGAAAAAGAGAATTCGAGACCATTGTCTCGTTAGCAGCCCAGCGAACAAGCCATAACCCTATAAGCGCTAAGCGGGGGTGGGTGAGTGCAGCATCTTGACCCTTTTCCCCGCCAACTCGGGCCCGTCCGCTAGGCGCTAGGATGGACCCTGAAAAACCCTGAGGGTGTGCCCGCGGGACTCGGGAGCTGGGATCACTATTGATTGATTCATCGGGCAGCAACTTGCAATTGGCAGTTCAAACTATTTGGGCCCCTAGGCCGGGGAAGCTGTTTAGCGGCACCGGGTCGTATGGTGTGTGCGAGTCTCTGTGTGTGGACACTGTGCCTGGGGGCTAAGGCCGCTTGCCTCTTAAGCTTGGCGATCGATGCAGGCGCAAACATAGGGGGGTGCCGCATGGCCCAGAGCATAGGTCCCCTCTCCTCTCAACTTTCCACCTCCAAGCCACGGGTACGTGCGTGCGTACGCCCATGGCCCGTAGTGTCTACACGGGGCAAGTCGTCCAGAGTGGAATAGCCCCTGTGCCGATATCCGTACCAAGTCAATGGCGCCGGAGGTCCTTCCTGCTTGAAGCAGCCTAGCAGGTTATCTCCTCGCCACGGCCCCCCAGTTCTTCTCTCAAAATCTTCAACCCTTCGTATCGAGGAAGGAAGGGGGCTCGAGCCTATGATAGTTTCAAGTCGCTAAAAAAAGGATTCTTCATCATTGATCGAGCAAAAAAAAAAAACATTCCAGGCCCCTGCGTTTTCGTGTTTACTTAGATCTGCAGGTTCAAGCTTGTTTTTTTTTGTTTTCTTTTTTTGCTTTTTGTTTATTCACGGTCAATGTTACACAGAAGCAGGAAATCTGAAGGCTGATGGGGCATTTTAGCCGCCCCTGCCCCTGGGGTTGTTGGCTGGAGCTCCATAGCCTCCACGCATGCAGTCTGGATCTGAATAGATCTCAGATGGATCTCCTCCGTACTGATTCCAGAAGTATGTCCGTGGACGATATAGTAGATCTGAAGAGGAACACTGGGGGAAAACAGCCAGGGATGCGATAGAATGGCCAGGGGGCCTCACTCAAACGGAGTCTTCTCTTCATGATCCCATGCTGCCATTTCAATTCGACAGTGTGCCTTGTATGTATATGCAGGTTTGGTTGGGGGTGCAGCGATTTCAGTTGTCGGTGTGCACAAACTATTCAGAGATTTTAGCCTACCCATCTATTCCCTTGTCTTTTCGCCGCCGGGGGATTGCTCGGCCAATTACCCAGTACTTTCGCCCTCGTGGGGATATGGATATGTTACTGACGGACGAGAAGAAATACCTTAACTGTCTCAATGCGTTTGTATGGCCAGCAAGTTCCGTCCTCTGACTGGCTGCTATGTTTTATATACAAGTATCCACTAATTAGCGACTCTGCATACTCCGTGCACGACCTAGATGTAGTCGTTGGTGGACGGAAGGAAAAAAGACAAGCATGCATGCGCTATCAACAAGATCTGTAGGCGATCGAAAAGAAAGGAAAAACAACCTCGATAAAGGAGACAAGGCGGTCTGAATCGTGATCCCTGAAAGCTAGGACTTGCAGTAGCAGTTGGATGAATATCCACCCATCCCTCCTTCTTCTGCCAAAGACAAGGTTAAGTTGAACTCCCGCCCCATTAACAAAAGCAGGGATTTCTATCTCAACCAGGGTATGTTTGTGGATCTGGTGGTTATAAGTGCCGGAGTTTCGTTTTGGGGAGTTTATTTGAGATTTAACGCATTTGGGGCAAGCTTGCGAGAAATGCGACGCTTGGGGGAAAATAGATCTCATGGTCCTGCCCGGCCCCTCCTCCACCTTCCTGGTTGCTCGTATTAGGCGCTAGGGGGCAAGATTCGCGGATCTTGTACGGAGTAGGCGGTATCGAGCTCGGTACGAATGTTGTAGCATGTACACATTCTTATCCGTTCTGCGAATAGTAAATACCCCTTTTCAGGAGAGACAATATCAAAGTCTTTCTTGAGGCTCTTACCTTTAAAATATGCATTGCGGGGGACCATCGTGCTGTCATAAATGTATCAAATGTATAAAAGCTTTCTCCCCGACGTGAAGTGAATAGTAAGGGAACATGAGTAAAGCATATCAAATTATGTGAAACAAACCAATACAGTGTTTGTCGTCTAGGAAAGAAACCTTCGTTGCCAGACTTGTTTCATTCGTTTGTGTTGAGAGATTGGGGAGCTATGGAGATGTGGTTAGGTAGCCTAAAGATCCCCTACGGGACAGGAGTGGGAAAGGCCACAAAAACTGCGATGAGGAGATTCTTCAACTCTGGATATATGTATGTTGCTATCCGTATCATCAGGATGTTTGTTTGTCACCCAATCTCTGATCAGCACCATGTGGTAGTGGTATGTCTAGTATGATGTCAAACCAAAACGGCATGCTGGTTGGTTTGCGGGGTGACTGCCGTCAAACGAGTTCATAAAGAACTGCCATCCTCCGAGATACTGAATAGGAGTTTCCTCGGCTAGTCATGTCCTGAATAGGGCTCTTCTTCGGTGGAAACCTTTTGGGGATGGATACGATCGGCAATTAAACTATAATCATTGATCGCCAACGCAGAGTCTGCGACTCTGGAGGGGTGGCTTGGACGGGAACCTTGCTTTCGTCAAGCTCGCGAGTCGCCAGCCTTGTAGGAGCATTATGTATAGGTAGATGTATTGCCGATCCACGAGAGTTGGGGTTGACGGGTCGCTTGTGCGCGTTTGCAGAAAGGTTTTGGGGGTTGCTTTGCAGCATCGGGGACGTAGATATATGCAATATGAGCGAAGAAACCTCCAAGTGTTAGAAATAAGTATGACAAATCCTGGGGAAATCCTGAGGATCACTACATAAGCCTGCATAGATGTCATCGATCTCCCTGTATACACAAACCCCAGGATTTCCGACCCTCCACCATTGAACAAACAAACAACATGGGAACTTTGCTGGTTTGTATTATTGTTCTCTTTCTTCAATCCAACCACCCTTCGTTTCTTTGGCTTGACTACAGCATGCGTGGTATTTGTCTTGTTGCATCATGCATAGTGGTGGATGAACTGGCTGATTGCTGCTGTTTGTGCTGCAGCAGGCAAGATAAGCAACTGTGCTTGTGTAAAGCTTCTTGATTGCCAAGTTAAGAGGCACTGTGCAGGCTGTGTTTGACAGCCCGGGTGGCACGTATCGTGGCAGAGCACTGACGCGCTCTATGCTTAATGCGTAAGTCGACCCGGCCAGCCTGGGGATTGCGGGAAGGGCCAGACGAACGCGCGTTTCACTCGTATCAATAAGTAGCGTCAAGTCAACAAATAAGAAAGGACCCATTGTCTTTGGGTCCCTTCGAGACCTTTCAGCTAGGACGTGCAATCTATCACGGTGAGTACTCCGTCTATTAGCTGCTAACAGCTGCATGGTTTGACACCGCTCTGCGGCTCCCAGAGGTACATGAGCGGTGGAGTATGTGTATGGATGTGTGTGTGGCGCGACCGCTCCGACTTCAATGACAGAAGACTAATTTTTGGTTTCAAGCAGAGGACATTGGTCAGGTTTTTGAAGATGCATGTGGCCCGCGTTCTTTGTCCTCGTACCAAACAACCCCCACAGCATCCTATTCCGTCAATTTGCACACCCAGAACCTGCGTGAAGAAGCAGGGTTGTAAAGCAAGCACCACGGCTAGCTACACCGGTGAGAAACAGCAGCAGCGAATGGGGGACTAATTGTGCAACGGCATGGGAGAGCCAGAGACTTTCATACGGGAGGTGCAAATCGGCCTTGGATTGGGCCTTCCGCGGGAAACTTCAAACGAGGATCCATCGATGCACCTGCATGCCGCATCTTCACCTGTTGGTTTGACAGCAGCTAATCTGCCATCAGACTTCAGAGCTATCACGATTGACCGGGGCTCTGGCGATGTTAAACACACCCGGGTCATCACCCCCTTGCCGCACCGCTAATTTCTTCTTGGGACGGTTAGCACCATTTGCTAAGGGTGGGGGGACCTGTTTGACCATCTCATGAGCAGCTGCGGCAGGGGTTCAATTTGGCACCGTCTAGACTAGGGAAGCATTTCGATTGGGACCCTTTTTCCCCCTTGGAGGCGCGCTTCGCGAGTATGTATTTACGATTTTACACCATAGACCCAGCATAAGCATTTTGGTACCATTGCCCTGGGTCCTGAAGTCATGAAAGCTATCAATCTGAAGGTCTGTCCGTGCGATAAAGCATCTATATTCCCACATTGCTGTCAAAAGCCGCACAATGCGGGGGAGGGCGGTAAAGCACAGCTTGCTATTGCGGGCCGCAACTCTGCCGATGATTGACGAAACCTCCCGCCTTATTTTGCCCAGTGGGCCAGTGTCCGCTGTCCGCTCCGCATCAAGTTTGGGCTATCCAGGCAGTTTAGAAATATAACTGTGGTGAATCCTGGGCTTCAGTGCACAGAGTTAAAAACTTGAGGCACCAAAGGCAATAAGCTAAGCCAGCCACGGGCCGGGGAGGCAGGGATCCTGACCATTTACAAGAGCGGCGGCCCACAACCCTGAGATCCCGCGATCGAAGGCTTGCTTACCCATGCTTTGATTGGGTAGATGCGAACCCTAATTTGGTTCCCCTGGTCCCAGCAGCTCTGGATGGTTGCAATGGCATTCCTGGAACGTGGGCTTTTCCAAAGAATCCGTCGCCATGAATGTTTCCCGACTTAAGCATAGACGCTGGGACCCTCTTCCTGGCACACCTGCTCTTTCAAATGCCAGCTGCTCGCTGCTTGATTTGCTGACCGGGCTGGTGTGCTATGGTTTTAGGTGGCTGGACTTGCCAGTCCCTTCCCAAACTGGCGGGATGATTATCACCCATTTATGGAGCTGAACATCTAGACCTCTCTGTCGGTCCGACTCTGGATGGCGGGGTGTGACGTTCAGCTTTCAAGAACGAATTCTGCTATTCTACTACTAGCAACCTATTAGCCTTACAGCGCCGACAAGGCATACAGAACACAGAAATAGACATCCTCGAGTTTTATTTGCAATATGTTCTCTGTCATTGCTTTTAAGCGCAAGACAAATTGTAAGAGGCGAGGTGCTTCATTCTTTCCATACGGGGTACATGGTAGCAACCTCATCAAGCAGCTCCGTGTGCTGATTTGTCCAGTTTCGCTGATCCCGACAGTGCTAAAGCCCTAGGATCCCTGGTTATTGACCCCTTGCACGGGCCTCAGGTGGCTTCCGATGGGAGAAGTGTGAGCCTGGCAAGGTGGACTTAATCCCAATTGTGACAGGCTACCACTGGACTGGCCCGTGTGATAAACTTGAACCCTGTCTCCTTGGTCCTGAAAAAAAGCCACCTTTTTTAGCTGGAACGCCGTTGGCGGCACACTAAATAAGGCTTTTGTTTGATCCTCCACGGGGTTTTCGATGGAGGGGCAACTGGCAGCCGCAAGGACAATAATAATGGTGTCTTCCATTTTACATTATTGTCAATGCGTCTAGTCTAGCCATGTCTATCGTGGTGGCACTTTTGCATGCTTGGCTCATTGCCATGGACCAAATCCATGGGAGCTGTGCAGTGTGAAGAAGCTTGCAGGTAATTGCCAACAGCCAGGGGTACTTTAGTATATGACCATCGTCATCCCGTCCGTCGTTCCTTCCCCGCGTCTTTTCAATGCTGGCCATATTCTTCCACAGAAAAGTTGATGCTCTCCGACATAAAGTATAAGCTATTGCGTCGACTATCGACTATGTGGCATAGAAACATCCATCTAGAACCCAATCCTCTTCTTTCCCCGCATTGAGGCATTACGTTTATAGCTCCTCAACTCTGCTATTCCTTGTTCTTGATTTCCTTGTCGTGTGTTTCTGGGAGGTTTCGTCGATTTTACTTTTTTCTGCATTCATACGGCCCGCACCACACAGAAGATCGTGGTGCCATCCCATCTGCCAACTGTCAGTAATTGAACAGCTGCGCTCTTTCCACGTTTGCCTCCTGGGACGGTATTCTCTTCCATCTGGTTGAATGCCCGCTCCCCTTTGACCGTGCAACAAGATCTCCCTGGATACAGGAAGTACCGCCAGCTTCTTCGCCGCCGACGTTTTTTATACCGCTCTGAGAAAATCATGGTGGTACCTATGTCAGGGCCTCCCCAGGCTCGCCGAAACTTGGATACCTCACCGGATGAGGGGTTCAACCCATGGCCACAAGCATCTGTATGTGGAACAGTCCAGGATCTGCGGCAATTGCTCCACTAACCATTTCATAGCATCCAGTGTTGGAAGACGCTGCGCCCTTTGAGGTTCCGTATAGGTATTATGGGTTGATATATATGGATAACACCGGGAGGATAAGATGCGTATCATCTCCATCAATTCAAACTGGATATGTCTTTTCTCAAGATATCAAACAGCGATTTGCAGATTCTATTATGATGGTACCGGGTAAGATGTCCGATTACCTAGGATCACTTGTGCAGCTGTACTTACTTTGAACTTAGGTGGGTCCAATAGTCGCCGACGGAGAAGAACCGAGTATGAAACTGAACATCAACAGCGACGTCAACGTCAACGCATTGCTTCAACCCCTGCAATTTCTACCCCAGAGGAGCCAGAGGAGCCTGAATACTCTACCGAAAACCTGGAGCAAGTTGGATTCGAGATCGGGGATAGGGAAATGCTTGATGCATATTATGAAAAGGCATTCAAAGCGTTCCAACAACTCAACTGCCGACAACTCGCCAAAGCTTATATCAAGATGATCGAGCCTCGAAAGCAAGTGAGGCATCCATACAATGGAGGCAGAGGCACACATGGTGAAAGGGGTGATCCTGAGAAAACAAAACCAAAGTGGTGGCCAATAGGGGTACCTCATAGAGAGCCGGATCACTTGCAGAAAGATCGTATGCCATCTCCCACCCTCTGTTGTTGATGTTTTCATTGCTCACATAAACTTGCAGCTCGTATAAAACTTCTCACCCATATCCTTCGCAACCTGGGAAAGACCCACGAGGTCACAGCAGACAAACTGGAACAGGCTGGAAAGAGTATTTATCACTTGATTATCCCCAAGGAGAGGCTTCTGGTCCTTGAAGAGATATATCGGGTACGGCGAGTAGAAGAGAGTTTCGAAAGAGGGGGAATAGGTTGGTAATCCGTATCTGATCCTACACTGCAGACGCCTAACAGCTGTATGCAGACCCAACCACAACAGTATACGTTTTCAACTGGAAGGGCGGTAAACCTGACAAAGAAGCCGATTCCCCCCGTGATATGGGAGACTCCGAAAGCCAACGTACCGGATCACCCTTCAGGGGCTCTGAAACAAGTTCAACTGGCGCTGTCTCCCCACATGAGCAGGGAGCAAGGGATCTTTTTCCCTTTCCACAGCGGACAAGTTTTGAGCCACCTCCAGTTGCACAACAATTCCCGGACCCTGACTTTTCGCACTTCAGAATGACATCAGTACCGAATACCAGGCAATCACCAGAATCTTTAGGCTACCCTCAACAACCCAGCTTCCCTACTTCACCTGTTGACCAGCAAATTCAAGGCGGCATACCAACACCACAAATGAACGACTGCCCGGCGTCCTGGCCCTCTTACCAAGCCTCGTTTCAATCTGTCATTTTCAACACCCCTGATTATGGACATATGCCGACGCCAGCCCCTGGCCAACTCATGCCTCATCAGGTCTCAATGGCTCCTGCAACCCAAGGGCCTACACCTAGTTTAATCGCTCATGGTCTACCCGAGCCCGAGGGCCTGAATAGATCTCAGGCGCAAAGGCACTTTGATCAATCTCCCTTGACTACAACACCAATGAACCTACCCTTTCGTACTGGCTCATTGAGCCATCCCCACGTCATACACCATCCCTCGTCTCTGATCCCGATCTCGCAATCTCTACCTCGATATCATTCGCAAGTCTCGGGTGCAACAACCCTAGGCCACGGATCACTATCCTAATACGCCTGAGTTTGCCTCAGTGTTCCTATCCCATTTTCTTTGTTAGTCCCTTGTTATATTCTTGTATTTTTTTCGGACCGGTGGGCGGTTATTGGTCGGCTATTACTGTTTTTTTCAACAGTACATCTTGGGCTGGGAGGCTATTTGTTGAGCATTTTCATGCGGCTTGTTTGTGTTTTTTGAATTTATCAGTGATGGGAGGTAACTTTGTGTGCTTTTAACTTTTAAAAGTATTTCGCACTCTGTGTGTGTGTTTTTGGGGGGCTTTTTATTTGGTGTGGATATATATTTGATTTCTTATTGTTCATGTTGCTTTGATTTGTGCCTTTATAACATTGCTTTTGCAGCTGTGTAGGCACATTTAATAAATAATGATCTTGAAACCATATTCTTGCTTATACTATCACTCTATGAGATTAACTAGGGATGCCTGTGCATAGGCCAGTTCAACATTTCTCTCTCTACCAATCTAATTGCACATCATACAGTGATGATTGACACATCCTAGAGGATTTTACCAACAAGCAATGCATGCTTAATAAATAATATGTTATCTAGCCAGGTAGTATGGAAATGGGCAAAATATTCCAGTAAACAATCAATCAATCTTGTTTATTTCAAAAGCCAGCCCTGATGAGCGAGTGTAACTATTGAAATTCAGAGGGCAAGAAAGGAGAAATGTCAAAATAAAAAACAAGCGAAAGAAAAACACCACCTATTTCCCTTCCCCCATAATAATAAGAAAAAGCCAAATGAATCCAAAAACTTTCAGACCTAATAGGTACAGAGCAGATCCAGATCATAAAAATTATCATTTAAGTCCCCCCATCAATAAGCTGTCATCCCCTCCACATCAATATCCTCACCCAGCTCCAACTCATCAATCACATCAATCGCCAGATCAATCACAAAATCCTTCCCAGGATTATCACATACTGCATACACACTCACACCCCTATTCCTCGCTATCCACTTTATAGCTCTGATATCCGCGTCTTGGATCTCACAAATCGCCCACTCTACCTCACCTGGAGCACCCGCCGCCACCGCCGCAGCCCTGGGGCCACGGTCGTTTTCCATCACGGCTGCGAGCTAGCCATTTTGCATACCGAGAATAATGGTGGTGGTGTTTTCGGGGAAGGCGGATTCGAGGATTAGGGCCCAGTTGTAGAAGGTGGGGGAGGGATAGCGGGCTATGCAGAGCATGGACATGGCTAAGTGGTGGGGTTGGTGATGATGCGGGCGTGTGTCTTCTTTCTTTTTTCCTTTTTTTTTGGGGAGGGGGGAAGTCTGGTGAGAGAGATGCTATCGGGTCTATGTGAAGAATGAAGAAAATGTAGTCTGTGTTGAATGGATATCGAGATGGAGATGGAGATAGGGGTCGAGAAGGAAGTACTTGGGGGAGAAAGGGGGATATTTATATCCATTGGGGAAGGCCTGGTGGAATTCACCAAGCGCCTTTTCGCAAAGCTTGAAAAAGAAGGCAAGTTAAATTGATATTTATCCTATGAAACATAAGCACTTGCAACTGCTTTTAACTGGGTTAACTTTGTACATTTACCCCTTATTTTGTGGAAAGTATCTACCAAAATGAAAGTATCAATCGAGCAATCCTCGTCAAAAGAAACCTTACCAACGCTCAGCCAATATAGAGCATCAGGAAGACACACCTGACTTTTATAATCTGCTTTACAACGTGAATAAACGGCCATCAGGAAGACAAACATACAGCGCTGGCAGCAAGCAAGCCCCGGAGTTGAGTCTATGTATATGTCTAACCCCAACTGAGCCCCTGAAAATCGAGCTCGCAGTGACAAATCCCCACAGCGTAAGGCAACGTATATGATAAAATGTATGTTACAATTTCTTTCAAAGCTATTGAACATAGAAGGCCTCTCTAGTTAGGAAAGTTACTGTTTCCTTAAATTTATGAAGGAAACGAGTCGCGCTACTCTGCGTCCAGCAATGGCTTCTTCCATAAACCCGCGCGCGATGCGAATCAACAGCATAACTCTCTCAAATTAAATGCTCTAGCTGCTACTGCAACGACTTTATCTATATGCTTGATCCAACCCCCCTCCTTTTTCCTTTTTGAGAAATATGAGTAAAAAGGATAGAAGGTAGTTCCATAGAAGAAGAAAAAATTAACATACGTGTTTTAAAACAGAAAAATGCAGAAGTTAGTTGAGGATACCTGTGCCAACAACTACAGCGCGCCTGCTCCGTATATTGAAAGGGATCTACAAAAGGTAATTCGATGGGATGGGACAAACCAGCGAAGAGTAAAAAATTAGCATGAATATGTAGTACATTTATTCAAAAAAGGGTGATTGAGGAGAAGAGACCTCCAATCATCATTCAGTGTATCCCACTAGTTTGTTGTCTTTGAAGCATAAATTGATATCAAAGGCTTTGTTTTTGTTCCATCACAACCTACCTCATGAGGTGTTTGTTTATCAACGAACTAGGAAGCTTCCAACTCTGAATGAGTACAAATTTTATTATCGGGATTTCCTACTATTATTAATTGATTTTCTTCCAGGTAGGCCCCCCACGCTCGCCTCAAGATCTGGAAAACACCATAAAGCTCATTATATTATGTGGAGGAAATTGTGGAAGAATATCAACCTTTTTTGCACGGGCCTCAGGGGCACTAAGCAATTCTTTGGGCATTTGTCAGAACTTACAACAATAGCCCTTGTCTTCTCTTGTTAATGACTGACTTCTTTTCTTTGTCAGTAATTTCAGTTTACCTTGTCAGCTGCTTTGGCCTCCCAAAAGTTGACAATTGATTATATCTCACGAGTGCGTTGTCTTGGTGGCAAGTGCCAGTTGCGCTGAGCACGGAATAGCGGTTCCACTCCTTGGCTTGATTGTTTGTTTTTCAAATATATCTCTATCTCTTTACGCTGCTTAGAGGGTTCCGAACTAGGTATTTAGGTATATAATGGGCTTTGTCCGGAAGTTGAACATCACGCGGGACTCCTTTGATGGTCCTGTTCGCGTAGACCAAAGGGGTTCGTTCCATTGTCGAGGACCGATTTTGTAATCGAAAGAATTAATGAATGACGTTAAGAATTTGGAAAGAGCTTCATAGACGGAAATTAACACATACCTATCTTTACTTGCAACCTTTTTGTAGAGCATGCAAGGTTCAAGACCGCAAGTCTCCGATATCGATCAGGTATAAAAGGGAGATCCTTTCCCCCTGTAATCCTTTATCTTCCTTGTGCTTCCACACAACGCAGTTTGTTTTCTTCCCCGCACACTCTCAACAGTAATTCGCCCTTTCCACTTGTTCAAAGAACTTCTTGTGTACCCAGAAACCCTCGAGAAAAAATGAAACGAGAAGAGCGCATTGCGAAGCTAGATGCTTTCCTTAAACTGAGCGACGAAGAGCGCGAGACTTCAACCCTCCTCGACGAAGTTATGCAATCTTTGAAGCCAGCATGGTTGATAATCGTAAAGTACTACGACTTCCACTCAGCCTACATAATAAAGTGGGCTCTCGTCCTGGAGACTCCAGACGCCTCAAATGACGGAACGATCACTATAGATGATATAAATGGTCGCTTTTTCGACGGCCCCATAGCCGGTTCCCGTGTCCAATTTCAAGACGCTAGAGAATTGAAAATCATGAAAATACGTGGCGACCATGTTAGACATGTCTTCATGGCGGCTCGAATGGAAGACGGGGACTTTAATGGTCCAGACTGTCAAAAATTAGCAATTCGTTCTATATTGCGCAAGGCACTCAAGAAATGTGGGGTGTCGGAGGCGGAGATCATGGAGATTGACCATTGGGCGAATGGCCTCTGATGACAGTGCTACTTCAGTTCGGGTGTTCCCGGATTCAGCGTTGCCCGTGTTCTCTCACTCAACAGCTAAATTTGGCCCTAAATTTCTTTTCTCTAGAGGTAGTTCACGCTTTTCGTCTTCATTCCTTTATTCGCGTTTCGGAAGGCAGGCTCAAGCATCACGATCAATTCCTCTCTCCTGGTGTTTGGTATTATTGGTGGTTTCCCGGGTTCGCAGAACGGTCCCCCTGCGTTGAGAAGTATGAGAAACAAACAAGAATAGACTTATTTTCATTCCGTATGGCTTTCTGGTCCACTAAGTATGCAAAGATAATATCGTATTCCACACGAGGGGGAAACCGCAATCTCGTAAAAATATGAATGTGCGCGTTCCACAGCGCTGTTGAGCCTGTTACACAGTCACTTCCATGGCCATCCTTTCAATGTTCTTGTTCTCATGACAGCTAATGCCGGGTCTAAGAGTGTATCGGGATAATATAACGTTGCACAGCATCTGTATGTATGTCTGCAAGGTCTTTATGGATCAGGCGCAAAAAGACATGCTCAACAACCAGCAAGGAAAGTGGATGGTGTACGTGGGTCGGGCCGATGTGCGGCTTGATTTCCGCGAGGCCGAGGATCGGGAAGTTTCTCCACCTCTTCCCGACGAATCACGTGAATCTCGGGTTGGAGTCACACCCATGACGGAGCAGGGCCAGTTTGGATATCAATGTCCGACACTGTGTACAATGACAAGATGTAGGTATTATATAATTGCTGATGCGAAATGGAGATAGTTGTAGTAATTGCGATACTTGGAGTTTTCCGACGAGGGATGATTACTAGAAGTTGTAGCCTTGAGCGTAAGATTCGGACGCGTGTGACTTTTACTTTTAGAAACACAGGATCGCAGTGTGTAATAATAGCAGCTGTCTTTCTGATTACTCACTGACCAGGCGTCTGAGCATTGCTGTCAGCCCCCAGAGCATATCCAGGTATATATAGTAACATAACAGCGCAGGATATGCTGTTAGGTGTATTAGAACTCTTGAGAGCATTAGCATGAATGAGCTGTGGAAAGGAGCATGTAAATCAGCAGTCCCTCTGCTACAAACTCTCCCATGGCGATTATTGATTCCTTCGTCAAAGGAGGCCCGACAGAGTTCTCCTTGGTGGCTGGTTTCATAATATATTATTCTCGTTTGTCGTTGGAGCGAAAAGTTGCAACGTCAGCGCCAAGACCGGAAATTCTGCCGTGGAATCTTGACGTTGAAATTTCTGAATCTGACTGGCTGAAAGTGTGACCGCCTGCCCGAAGCGGGTTGATCTGTGGGTCTTGCAGATATCGTGCCAAGACATGGAGAAAGGTGGGTAATCCTCCATATATGGCAGCTTCCCCCAGCCAGATTATGAGGATTCCTGACATTGTGATCTTCTAGCAAAGGATAAGAGTCATCCATTGCCCTTCATTAGATCAATTTTTCCCCTTCCCCAGCCCCTAGAAGTGCCTATCGCTGCCCAGCACCATGAACTGTCCTTCCAGAACGGACGAGATTCCGAATAATCCTGGCTGGAACCAGAGCCCTCCGTTATTACCTGGTGATCTCACCACTCGCCATGACTTCAACGGTCGGATCAATGCTAGAACTCTCAGAGGGGAGTCGGGCTTGTCAGAGATATGTTTCTCTGACGGTAGCAAGGACGTTGAGGGCTATTTAAGCAGACCCCCTGGAACCGAGACAACTCGAGAACACGTTGCAGAGCACTTGCAATTCTATAATAAAGAATGTAAGTCGTCATTATTACCAATATGGATATAGCTCCTATGGATAGGGAATGCTAATGATCTCTTCAAAAATTAGCAGCAAGCTCTGCAACAAACGCTGGCCTTCTCATTTGTCCCCAGGGTCCCCAGGGTCCTCGGGCAAATGGCATTTGCCAGCAATCCCGCCAGTATTGGAAGCGGATTCTGTGGTCTTTACTGCTTATCTTGTTTCTATTTGGCACCTATCGCTTTCGAAACTTAATTTCGTTTGCTGGTATGTTTAGAATATTGCAGGATTGGTTGTTTTACGCTGACAGGTTGAACAGGTATTGGCACCGTGACGCCTTCAAAGTCCAGCCTTAGACGTCTCACTAGGAGAGGATCGACTTGCGGCAACAGCCAGGGTGGCCCACAAGATTACAACACTCCTCTTCATGTTGGGGCACTTCTAATCATCCTTTTTGTGTCAACTTCAACCTGTGCTTTTCCAATGTTTGTTATTAAATTTCCGTGCCTCCGTATTCCGGCGGGATTTCTTTTCGTCGTGAGGCATTTCGGAACCGGCGTTTTGATCGCCACGGCATTCTGTCACCTGCTTCCCACGGCGTTTATATCGCTGGGCGATCCATGTTTATCGAAGTTCTGGACCAAGGACTATCCCGCAATACCTGGTGCAATTGCGCTTGCGGCGGTATTCATGGTAGCTCTAGTAGAAATGATCCTCAGTCCGGCTCAGCATATGTGCTCGTCTGCGAGCCTGGAAAGAATGACTACTAGCCCCCCTCGAACATCGCCGGACCCCACTCCGGTTGCGTCCACAGAAGAGCCCATCCAGGAACATCGCCAAACTCGTCCGCGCGGTAACTCGACCAAGGATAATAACCATATGCGCCGAGACCGCCCATTAATCGGAAGATCCAGTAGCATCGGCCGTGGGCTGGCCCACATGAATGCAGAGCTCGGTATGCTGGATCAGATTGAGCCGCGACCACGCCAACCCGACCAGGAACTCCGTGATTTGAAACATTCTGCAGAAGAGCATGCGATTGAGAGTTCGTCGGCGGCCTTCCTGACCCCGGAGCAGAAGCATAAAAAGGCACTCATGCAATGTATGCTTCTTGAGATGGGGATTCTATTCCACAGCGTCTTTATCGGCATGGCTCTGAGTGTTTCTGTGGGGAATGACTTTGTCATACTTTTGATTGCGATTACTTTTCACCGTACGTTACCCAAACTCCCCAGTTCCGATATCCAAACTTTTCTGGTGGAAAGCTAACAGTCTTCCATAGAAACCTTTGAAGGTTTAGCTCTTGGAGCACGTATCGCTGCCCTTGAATGGGATAAGAAGGCTCTTCAGCCCTGGCTCATGGCTCTCGCATATGGCTTGACGTACGTACCATCTCACCTTCTCACCCTCTCACACTCTCACTCCTTTTCCCCTTCCCATCCCGTACTAACATTCCCACAGAACTCCACTCGGCCAAGCCATCGGTATCGGCACCCACACCCTCTACGACCCCGCCTCCGAAGTCGGGCTTATCATGGTCGGCACTATGAACGCTATCTCCTCTGGTCTCCTTGTCTATGCCTCCCTGGTGGAGCTGCTGTCTGAAGATTTCCTGAGCGACGAAAGCTGGCGTTTGCTTAGAGGTCGGCGTCGCGTTTTTGCGTGTATTCTGGTCTTTGCTGGTGCTTTCGGGATGAGTTTGATTGGGGCGTGGGCGTAGAGAGAAAGAGAGAGAGAGAGAGAGAGGAGTAGAGAGAGGAGGAGAGAGAGAGAGAGTGTGTGTGTGTGTGAGAGAGAGAGGGTGAGAGTGCGTGCGTGTGTGTTGCTTTCTACGATTTTTGGGGTGGCTAAGATTCGGGTATGATAATGAGCGGTGGAGAGAGAGGGAGAGAGAGGGGGAGAGAGAGAGGTGGAGAAGTAAAGAGGTAGAGAGGTAGAGAGATGGTGAGATAGTGAGATAGATAAATATATTATATCTATATGTGTGTCTCTCTCAAAATATACGGCGTTTTAATCCCTCTTTCACATGTTGATAATATAATAGCCTTTTAGAGAATCAACTACACAATTAATGCTACCTTCAACAAAAAGATGGAGAATACTCTGAGAATTGCCTGGAAATATTAAACTTTTCTTCAAGAAGTTGGTTTCTAGGATATATCAATGGCCAAGGAACCAAGGGGGCCAGCGAACTACTGTATATGCCAAGCAGTTTGGATAGGTACGCGAAATTAAAGTGCACTTTGCCAGGAACTTTTGTAGACTGAAGTTATGGATAGTCATGATGGAGAAGGGTCCTTGGCCAGTCCTGAAGCTATTGGTTGAAAGTGAGGTGGCTTGCTGCTGTAGAGAGGGGCAGCTCAATACCAAATGCCTATTGAGGTAAAGGGCCTCGCGCTGCCTGGTATCAACGCCCACCCTACGTACTCTGTATCTAGGTATGCAATATCTCAGGTCGCTCGCTGCTCTTCTAGTCTGTGTACCAAAGTCGCTAATTCGGAATCAGTTTGAATGGATTCAAATTTCAAATTTTCCCCTATCTTTGGTGATACTTCTAGCTAAATTAGTGCTGTCACTAGTGACATCCCTGTCGAGAACCTCCCCAACACACAGCCTCATCGGGCTTCAGGCGGATCCATTTCTCCCGATTTCATCTCCTTGGAGTATCCCTCCTCAGTGTCCCTATTGACAGCTGTCAATTGTTCACAGTTAAGAACCGTTCGCTTTAACTTGTACTTATCCCAAGGAGCACGAATATTCGCGTTAACCCTCTACAATATGTATCTGCGGAAGCAACTATCACGTCTGTCGTCTCGTAAGAGCAAATCGGTAGAAAAACCCGAGCTCACTCAGCCAATCCCTTCTGAGCCAACAAGATGTTCAGTCCCTCGACCAGTAAGATACTGTCACCTGGCTGTGTGCTTTCACTTCATCGTGGATTTGTCTAATAATATACTCAGGCGCAAACTGCTCCAATTGCCAATCTCCCACCTGAGATTCTACTTCACATCATATCATTTTTGCCCTTGATTGAGCTCTACGCACTCAAGTTAGCTGGGAGCAGAGCGATCTTGGAAGTCTGCCGGTTATTCTTTCGCCTTCCCTTGCGGCAATATGCCCAAACTATCGAGCGTGAGAATTTACCAAGATGCCCGCAGGGACCGCGGTCCGCGCTTGGCATCGCAGCCGCCAGAGGACAGGAATCCCTCATCACAGCTCTTTTCCAAAGTGTCACAGATACCTACTACCCTAGTGGAATCCGAAATCCTCACACCGAAATAGAGTGGACCAGATATAAACGCAGTCACTACATGTACAAGCCACCGCCAGATCCTGTCCTGATTATGAACGATCGATCGAACGAGAAAAACGCTCTGCACATTGCTGCTGAGAATGGCCAGAACGGTGCAATTGAATTGCTTATTAGCCTTGGCGCGGATGTCGCAACGCCTATACGCGCTCATCGCTATGAAGAATGGGCAATCCACTTAGCAGCATCAAGAGGGCATCTCAGTACTGTGCAGCTCCTATTAAAGGAAAAATTGGTTTCGCCCAAAGATTTGGCCGGAGCGGTTCGCCGCGCTGCCTCCAACGGTCACAATGAGATGGTAGAATTCCTCGTGCTTGTATCCAAGGGCAAATTATTGCGGGATAAGGATGGGCTTCACGATGCGCTGCATGCTGCTGTGTCTAATAATCAGTATGAAACGGCGGAACTGCTATTAGTCAAGTTTAAAGCGCCGACCAAGAAGCGGAAGCCCAGCGAACTCAGTTGCCTCCACGTTGCGGCATTGCACCCTTCTGAGCCCCTCGTCCGGCTACTCCTGGATCATGGGGCAAATCCACTATTCAAAGGTTTCTGCGGGATACCGCTGGAAGCAGCCCTAGAGAAGGGCTACGCGTCAATAGCAAAGCTCCTGGTTCCTTATGGTCTTAATTTCCCCTTGCGTCAACTTTTAGTTCGCGATATTGCAATGAGTGGTAGCATCGAGTGCGTTCGGATGTTGCTAAAGTTTTACACTGATAGACACATCAGCATGAATTCCCTGGCTGGTGCGGAACCTCTACATGGCGCAGCCGTGGGAGGACACGAAGAAATCGTGCGTCTTCTTTTGGATCATGGAATCCCTGTGGACCACACAGGTGAGCGACAGTATACCGCACTGCACTGGGCTGCTGCCAAGAACCACCTTGCTGCTGCGAGACTTCTACTGGACCGAGGAGCAAGCGTACACTCGAGAGAGCGTCGCAGGTTAACGCCTCTACACATGGCAGCTCTAAGCCGAGCGGAATCCCCTGAGCTGGCTGAGCTGCTTCTCGATCGAGGCGCGGACATTAAGGCCCGTGACGAGGATTCCAAAACCCCACTACACACAGCTGCGGCATATGACACAGACTCCGTAGTCCGTCTGCTTCTCGACCGTGGCGCTGATAAGGAAGCATGCGATCGCCGAGGATGGACACCCCTTCTTACAGCAGCAGTTAACCTACGCCCCACATCGACCTCATTATTACTAAGTTACAAAGCGGACATAACCGTCAGCGATAAGAAGGGTATGACGCCATTGCACTATGCCGCATGCACCAATTCATTTGAGCTACGGGTATACAACCTGTTAATTGAAAACGGCGCGGATATAGCAGCCCTGAACCAAGACCACAGGACCCCTCAACAACAATTCAACTTTTGGGAACAGAATAGCCATCATATTGAAGGACGGATGTATGATGGGGACTCGAAATATATTACTTGCTGCTTCGGAACTTCGGCAGTCTCGGACCCAGATCCGCCTTTGACATACCCGTTTAATCAGGGCATCGCGCCATCTTGAGAAGACTTGCGAATGGGAATCCTTGTTCGCTTGGAAAAGAGGGATAAGGGGAAGGAAGAGCTCTCTGGTGCTCTAGGTGTGTGATTTATTCTGGGTTTTTTTGGCGAATAATATGTTCTTGTTATTTTCCCATTCGAGCGTGAGTAAGTTTTTTCTTAGGTTGGAGGGGATTAACTACTTGCTCCTGACTCGTCCGACGATTTTAAATTCATGAGGTTTTTTCGGCAGCGGAGTCGCCCATATCAATGTTGATTTTTCATACTTTGACAAGGCATGGCTGTAAAAGTAAAAGCCCGTCGGTAAAAAGAAAGCTCACCTAGGTCAGGGAAATTGACTGGTATTATTAATATGTTATTTTATTCCAAATGCAGATGTAGATAAGTAAGTAATCAATCCAAACGCACATTCATCTAGTTCCATGTACTCAAGCATAATAATCATATTTGGGAAACTGCAGCTCCTTCCCAGCAGCTTCTGCACCCATCCTTTGAAGAGTCTCATCATCGGGATCCTCGATATATTTTCTATTGTATGGGACCATGGATCAAGGCCATACATGCTGGTGTTGATTTCAGGGCCTGCTATACCCCATGTATGGAAATCAGTTTCCGGTATAAACTTCCTCGGTTCCGCATCATCATTGATTTGATGTGCGTCTTCAAGATCGATAATATAGCTGCGTAATGAGCTTGAAATAAGTTAGGAAGCGTGAGCCCAGCGGGGCCTTCAAGGGTATGGGCCTGGCTATTATTCCACATACCACTTTTTATTCTCACGATCCCAGATTAAGTTTCGACGGTCTGGGTCTTTGTGCACGAATCTCAAGGAGTAGAATTCACTAATAATAATTGGATGTTAGGACCAGGAAAAGAGGATGAGAGATTAGATTACTTGCCGTATCGACTTGGCAAAGGCCAACCTGACCTAGTCTCTTTCAGACATTGGCAAACTGGCAAAATTGACCAAGTTGCATCCTGGCAGCTTTTCCATCACAATAAAGAAGATAAAGCCGCCTGGGACAGGGTCATCTTCTGATTGCTTGAAGGTACCAAAATCCCGAAGCTTTGGTGTGCAGGTAGATTGGTGTTCTGTAAGCTCCCGAAGGTTAAACCATCAAAACCAGAACGAGTGCTGCCATGCTGTGGTTTGGTGGATGACGGGTCATCGGGATCATCGGGGATCCTGCACAGCAATATTAGAAAGAGCAAGTCTTTCTTCAGAGATGAGGTGATTGAAGGTTATAACACCTACTGCATTCTTATCTTTCCAATGCCCTGAAGCTCTGGTTTAGGACCTTCAACCTAGGTAGCAACACAGACACCAGCAGCCTCAGTAATGAATGCATTGTAGATATTGTCGTCTCCATAAGTCTCGCGTTCTGTGAAAATTGGGCCAAGTTTCCACTCTGTGCTAGCAGTCCAGACAGAAGTAATATCTGGCACCCGGTGTGATGACCTGTTGCAATAAAGCTCATACAGATCCTCCTTCAGTTCTTTGGTATTCATCGTACGTGTAGCCAGGCCGCTAGCGTTTTGTCATTACTAGCAACGTATGGACGTGTTAAAACTCGAAAGTCCGAAAGAGGGTCAAGATATGTTAGAAGTGCGATAGGTATGCTGTGTGTACGAGCCCATTCTATTGCAAAGAGCTAACTGCCTAGGATGGCTCTTGAACCATTCTGGATGCTTCTGAACGCATGCAGAAGAAGATCAGTCTCCCTTTCAATAAGGGGGAGAGGCCTCATTTTGACCCTATTTGGATGTGGCGTCTCTACTATCAATTAGATAACATATTTCACCACTTTCTCAGACACACCACATCCTCAGACACCCACTCATGTGATATAAAACTCTATTTAGTTACCCCTAGAGAACTAATTGACTTGCTTGGCTTCACTGTACAGCTACTAGTCCTAGACACCAATGTAGAGGTGCAAGCCTTGTCTAGGTGTTATACACAGGCTCTGTACAACTGGAGTAAATAAAATCATACTTATCTAGCCCCCCTTGCCCTGGAAAGAAGAAAAGAAGAAGAAAAGAAGAAGAAAAGAAAAGAAGAAAAGATAAGAGAAAAAAAGATTGTACATACCAGAAACTAGTCAATAACAATTGCAAAAGATAGTATTGAACTATCTGTAATTAGTGTCCTAGAGTATCTACCTGGCTGTTGAAGGCCATCTTTATTGTCTGAGTTAATAATCTCAATCATCTTCACTGCATCCTCACTATCTTGTACAGAGCAGCAGCTGGTATGATTATACTATTTACAGTTATCACATACTCTACCAAAGTAGCCTGGTAACTGGTGACACTCTGAGTGTTACAGACTAACAGGAATCATTGATTGATAATAATCTAAGGAAAAAAAGATACAGTGGAACTGGAAGAACTTCTGGAGCTGGAAATTATATAACAGGGAAGTTATATAATAGAAATAATAGACTCAGTAAATTCAGTAGACTTAGTAGGTTCAGATCTACTATATCTACATAATCTACCAAATCTATCAAGGAAATTATTATATATATAAAGAATATATTTTCTCTATTCTTAGAAATAGAAGTCTTCTACTTTATATTCAATAATAATATTGATCTTAGATCTATTTTTAGTTCTAGATTACTAGCTACAACAGTACTGCAATTCTACTTTGATATTATATATACTCTATCTTTATATTTTATTAGGCCTTTTCTGATATACAGTGCAAGGCTGTTTTCTAGCTAGATTACTTTATCTTTTTAGAGAAGTAGATTATCTTTTATCACTACAGTAAGCTAAGACCTACAACACTAGCTTAAAGTAATAAACAAGTTTGGTATATACTAGAGTGTATTCTCTAAGAATATTACAAATTTCTGAAGTTTAGTTTAAGTTTTGCCCTGCTTAATCAGACAAGGTACTTTATAATACATTGAACACCTATTTTTTAAAGTATTAGCTTAAAGAATATAAAACTATATTAAAAGCTTTTAACTATACAAGCTTATAAATCTCTTCAGAATTTTTTAACTATATAAAATTATAATAACTTTCTTTGTTTTTTAACTATATAAGATAAAGAATATTTTATTAATTCAGATAAGTATTACTTTAGCTTAGAAAGAATTAATTAATAAAAAAATATATTTACAGTAGTTACAGTACAAGCTTTACTAGTTCAAATTCAGAAGCTTGAAATTAAAGTTAAAAAACAGTAAGAAATAATTAACTAAATATATAAATATATAATTAATATTAAAAATCAGATTATAGCACAATCTACAGACCAGGAAAAAGAAGATATTATAGAAAAAGTAAAGATTTAATCTTTTAATAAAACTAGAAACAGATTCAAATTCTTTTTAGTATATTTTAAAATTTATTTTTAATTCAATATTAAATTAATAAAGACTGATAAGTATTTAATAGCAGTATAATACCTGCAGAAAAAAGCAACAGTATAAATATAACTCTATTTAATAATATAGTTTAGTAGAAAAAATTCTAGAAATTTTATATTTATTAAAATTAAGAAAATTTTTATAATAAAGAATTTTAAATTGTTCAAGAAAATATTAATAGCAAATTTTAAAATTATTAATAAAGAGATAACAGTAGTATAAAAAATTAGACAGATTTAATAAATAAAAAATACAGCTAGATATCTAGCAGAATTTCAATAACTAGCTACAGTATTAAACTAGAATAATAATATATTAGTAGAAACTATATATAATAAATTTAAAGAAAAAATTAAGAATAAAATAGCTAGATTAAAATACTATCTAAAATAATTAAATATACAGTATATATAGATACAAGAATTTAAAAAAAATATTTAAAATAAAAAAATTATAAATAGTTTCTAAACTATACTATAAAGTAACAGATATATAGAGAAAATTATAATCTTTATAAACTATAATCTATAAAACTAGATACAATTACAAAAAGCTAGGACTATAAAAAAGATAAGCTATACTAGAAGAAGTTGTATTTCTTTTATAAGAAATCAAGATATTTTATAAGAAATTGTTATAAGAAAAATAGAAATCAGCTGCAATAAAAGCTAAGAATAATAATAAAAAAATAATACTACTCTACTACTGATATTAGTAGAAATGAATAACAATTTCTATATACAACTAGAGCTGAAACTAGTAATACAGTAGATAAGTAGAATAAGCTATAAGAAGTTATAATAGAACAGATATTTCTAGAATTAATAAAGATTTAATAAATAGAAATTGATAGTAAAGCAGTCAAGTCAATTGAAATAATAAAAATAGAGTATCTATTATCTGACTACTGAAATCTATACTGGGAAGAGTATAAGAAACAGTAAAAGTTAAGAAATCTATAAAAAAGTAGCAAAAATTGTAATTATTACTAGAGAAAGAAAAATTAAAATATTATAAATTTAAAATATTTATAATATTATAAATTTTCTATATTTATATACAATTATAAATAGTATAAAAAGATATAGAATAAGAAAATTCAGTAAATCAGAGATAATTTAATTTACTATTATTATAAATTATATAGATATAATATAAAAAATTGCAAGCAATACAATAAAGTTGAAGTATAAAAAAATATTTAAAAAGTACTAGAATAGCTTAGTTTACAGAATAAGATAAATATTAAATATCTACAGTATAAAGAAATATATTAGTTATTCTATTATATAAATAGCTGTCTATTTTACTGGAAAGTAAAAGATAACCAGTACTATTCAGATTTATTGAAACAGTTAAAAGTAATTCAGACAGAAAAATTATAGTTAGAAAAATATATAATTTCAGACTTTGATAAGGATAAAAATATAGAGTTACTGTAAAAAGAGATTATAGATTATATCTACTATAGAATAAATTAGAAAATAATTAGTTACTATAATATCAGATTAAAAAACAATAATAAATACAGAATCAAAGTACTGACTTAATTATTATATTAAATAAATAATTACAGAATATATTGCAGAGAGAAATAAATAAATAAATATTTTCTATAATTACTATAGAAAGTATAGATTAGTAATAAAAGCTATTCTAGAGAGCTAATTTTTATATCTAAAAAATAGATAAATTACTTATTATATAATATCAACTATCTACAATATACAGAAATATCTTGAATATATTATACAAGAATATATAAAAAGCTAGAGTACAATATATACAAAATCAATTATATATAAAAATTAATAAAGTTAATAGAATACTGAAAAGAAAAGCAATATTATTAGTATAATAAAAATATCAAGTTATAAATATATTATAAAGCTTAATATAAGAAAATACAGATTAAAATAATAACTACAGATTTATAGCAGAGCAAAGTCAAGATATTATAAAATAAATTAGAAGAAAATAAATCTGGAATATTTAAAATCTAAAAAAAACTAGTCAAGCAATAGATAATAGTATTTAAAAGAATTTTAAAAAATTTATTATAAAAATTAAAACAGAAGACTGATACTTTATAACTGTAGATAAAAAATAATAATATTATTATAAATAAATATCTATAAGCAATATAATAAAACAGTTATTAGTTAATATAAATCAAGACAGCTATTTAGCAGTTACTATAATTTTAAAAGAATATTGTATATATATTTTAATTAATTCAAGAATAACTGGAATTTTTATAGATAGAAGTTTTATAAAAAAAGCTAAACTATTAACAGAATTAAAGAAATAACTATATTAACTAAATAAATTAAATAGAAGTTAGTTAAACTTTATATAATAAAAAATATATCTGGAATTATTAGTAATATAAGAATATTAAAAGCTTGTAAACTTTGATATAATTAACTTAGAAAGTTATAATATTATTTTAAAATTACTCTAGTTGAAGCTGTACAACTCTGATATATACTGGCAGAAGAGAATAATAAAGTTAAATAGATATAAATATTCTCCAGTACTAGACTCAATACTGGAAATAATTTACAGTTTACAGAAAACTGGGTATAAAATTACAGTAATAAATAAGCTAAATAATTAAAAACAGACAGTATAAAAATAATTAATTAAATAAATAAATACTATTAAATATAAAAAAACTGCTAGAACCTTACTTAGGAAAATAAGTTAAAATATATTTGAAAAAATCAGAAAAATAGTACCCAAGAAATACTGAAACTATAGAGAAATATTTAAAAAAAAAAAACTGTCTAAGAGTTTACTAAAATATAGAAAATAGAATTACAAAATATTATTGCTAGAAGAAAAAGAGCTAATATATAAATTAATATATTAACTGAATAAAAAAAAGTTAAAGAAATTATATCAATATATTAATAAAAATTTAGAGAAAAAATTTATTAGACTATTAATATTACTAGTAAAATATTCTATTATTTTTATACTAAAAAAAGATAGTAAGTTACAACTGTATATAGATTATTAATAATTAAATAGTATTATAATTAAAAATTGATATCTGTTACTTTTAATTGAGAAAATACAAAATTAATTTTAAAAAACTAGATAATTTACTTTACTGAATTTAAGAGCAGAATATAATTAAATTAAAATTAAAAAAAGCAAGAAATAAAAAACAGTATTTTAAATATACTACAGATATTTTAAGTATTTAATTATACTGTTTAAATTAATTAATATATCAGTAATATTTCAAGTAATAATTAACAAGCTTCTTTACAAGTTTTTAAACAATTTTATAATTATATACTTGAACAATATTCTGATCTTTACTAATAATATAAAAATAGAATATACTGAAAAAGTAAAGATTGTATTCAACAGGCTATAAAGAAAAAATATACTATTGAAATTGAAAAAGTATAAATTCTTTAAAAAAGAAATTAAGTTTTTAAAATATATTATTACTACAAAAGATATACAGATAGATCTGATAAAGATTTAAGTAATAAAAAAATAGTTAACACTGAAAACTGTAATTAAAGTTCAGATATTATATAGACTTATAAACTATTACTAACAATTTATAAAAGAGTTTTCAGATTTAATAAAAAATTTTATATTCTTTTTCAAGAAAAATATCAAGTTTCATTAAAGAGAATAACAGTAGAAAGTATTTGAAGTAATTAAAAAAGTTTTTTAAAAAGAAGAAATATAGATATATTTTAATTCTATAAAACCTGCAATTATAGATATAGATATATTAAATTATATAATAGAAGTAAAATTACAGTAAGAAAATAATTAAGAAAAAAAAAAACTGATTATTTACTATATAAAATTAATAATATTAATTAAATAGAACTATAATATTTACAATAAAGAACTACTTGCAATAGTAGTAGTACTGAAGAAATAGCAAGTATATTTAAAAAATATAAATTACTAAATAATTATAATTTTAAACTATTACAATTTTCAATACTTTATAATTATAAAGAAGCTGATATAATATCAAGCTTGTTAATCAGAAACTTTAGCAGTCTATAATTTTAAAATACAGCATTGCAAAAAAAAGGACAATACTTAGACAGATATATTAAATAAATAATCAGATTTAATAACAGTTTATAAAAAGAAATAAGTACTCTTTAAAACTGTAGAAAATATAAATATTTTAGTCTTTAATTACCAGACTTTAAAAGCTATACAATTAATTACTATATCAGTAGAATTTAAAAATAAATTACAAATTTAGATACAGAATAATTCTACTGTATTAAAAATTAAATATAAAGATAAATTTAAAAATAATAACAGTTTACTATTATACAAAGAACTGATTTATATTCTATTAAAATTAAGAAACAGAATTCTCCAGAAGAATTACAATAATTTAATAGTAGAATATTTTAAAATTAAGAAAACTTAGAAAAGGATTTCAAGAAATTATTATTAGCTAGAATTATAGATATTAGTTAAAAATTATATATAAAACTGCAATTGTATATAAAATAAAGTAAATTAATATAAAAAGTATAGCTTGTTACAGCTGATATCTTATTTACAAGTACTATAGAAATTAATAGCAATAGATTTCATTGTAAAGTTACTGAAATTCAAGAAACTATAAATAGAAATAGAGTACAATTCTATTCTAACAGTTACAGATTAATTAACTAAATATATATACTTTTTACTATTTATTAAAAGAATATCAGTACTAAAGATAGTATATATACTACTATAAAATATATTTATAAATTACAAATTGCTTAAAAAAATTATTTCAGATAGAAACTTGAAGTTTATAGAATATTTCTAGAGAATATTTACAGTATATTTAAATATAAAATACTAGATTATAATAGTATACTATTTACAGGTAAATAAATTAGTAGAAAGATTGAACCAGATAGTAAAGCAATACTTATAAAATTATATAAATAATTAATAAAATAATTGGATTTTACTATTATTAATAGTACAAATTATTTATAACAGTTTAAAATATATAATAACAGAATATACACTATATTTTATAAATTATAAGCAAGAACTAGATATTCTATAAATACTGTAATATACAGAAATAAAAGTATATCTAGAAGAGATAAGAGTTTAAAAACTTTGAAAATTATACAGGCAATTGCAATTGAACTTAAAATTCTATAGTAAATAAATAAAATATTATTACAACAAGAAATACCAGGAAGTACTGGTTTTTAAAAAAGAGAAGAAAATATATTTTTTATAAAGAAATATAAAAATAAAGCAGTCAAGCAGCAAGCTTGATTATTGAAAACTCAGATTTTTTAAAGTTTTAAAATAGATTGAACCAGTTATATATAAACTTGCTTTGCTAAAGAAAATACAGATATATTTAACTTTTTATATTTTACTAATTGAAAAAGTATTTCAGAATATTAGACAATATTTACTTAAAGTTAAGAACAAAGAATTGAATAAATATAAAATTAAAGAAATTCTAGAAGATACAGTATTAGAAAACAGATAATACTATTTTATAAAATAGAAAGAATACTTACAGTTAGACAGTATTTAAAAATTTATTAAAAATTTGAAGAATATTTAGAAAGTATTGCAGTACTATTGAAAGCTGTAAAGTTAAAACTAAAAAAAGAAGAAATATTGCTGATAATAGCTAGCAGAGCTTGCAGTTTATCTGTAGCTATAGTTTTAATTTATTTTCTTTTATTTTTCTCCTTCTCTAACTTTTCTAACTCTTTGAAAGTTTGTATATCAGATTAAATAAATTTGCCAGTCTTTATATTCAGAAACTGTTTTTATTTTTTGAAATAGTTTAGATAATTTATAACAATAGAAAGCTGAGAAGAAAAATAATAGAATTTTTTATAAGCAAGTTTTTTATTTAATTTAATTTTATTACAGGTACAGTGCAGTTTGAATTATTTAAATTAAAAAATAAATTTCCTTTTTAAAATATATAATTTATTTAATTGAATATATTTGCTATAATATTTATTATCTTTAGAAATAATACAAGATATTTTTCTTTGTTTACAATAATAATACAGAGAAGATATAATAAAGCCTGTATATTTAATATCAGCAGCTTGAACTTAGTTTTTAGTAGTACAGCTAGATACTATAGTTAATATATCTTAGAAAACATTTATAAGAGAAAGAGAAAGATCAATTAAAAGTAAAAACAGTATTAATTATAAAAACAGAAAACAGATTACTGAAACAGCTTACTAAAAAAAAAAAGAATAATATTACAGATTAATAAAAATTATTAGTTAATAATAATTCAGAAAAATAGAAGTACAGCAGAATAGAGAAACTAGTAAAACTTAAAAGTTATATAACTGGAAAATTATATAATTTAAAATAGTAGAACTGGTAATACTAGTAGACTTGTTTATTAAATCTATCAAATCTACAGATAGTAAATTCAGTAGTACTAGTAAATTTATCTATTAAATCTACTAAATTTACTAAGAAAATTATTATATATATAAAAAATATATTTCCTCTACTTTTAAAAACAGAAGTCTTTTACTTTGTATTTAATAATAATATTGATTTTAAATCTATTCTTAGTTCTAGATTACTAGCTATAATAATACTGTAATTCTACTTTGATATTATATATACTCTATCTTTATATTTTATTAGATCTTTTCTAATATACAGTGCAAAGCTATTTTCTAGCTGGATTACTTTATCTCTTTAAAAAAGTAGATTACTTTTTATTACTACAGTAAGCTAAGGCTTACAATACTGGCTTAGAGTAATAAACAAGCTTGGTATATATTAGAGTATATTCTTTAAAAGTATTATAGATTTTTAAAGTTTAGTTAAGATTCTGCTCTGTTTAATCAGACAAGATACTTTGTAATACCTTGATTAATTCAGAGATAACTGAAATTCTTATAGACAGAAGTTTTATAAGAAAAACTAAGCTATTAATAGAATTAAAGAAATAACTATATTAACTAAATAGATTAAGTAGAAGTCAGCTAGACTTTATATAATAGAAAATATATCTGAAATTATTAGTAATACAGAAATATCAAGAGCTTGTAAGCTTTGATATAATCAATCTAGAAAGTTATAATATTATCTTGAAACTATTCTGATTAAAGCTGTACAACTTTAATATATACTGGTAGAAGAAAATAATAAAGCTAAACAGATATAAATATTTCTCAGTACTAAATTCAATATTAAAAACAATCTACAGTTTACAGAAAATCAGATATAAAGCTACAGTAATAGATAAGTTGAGTAATTAAAAATAGACAGTACAAAAACAATCAATCAAATAAATAAATACTATTAAATATAAAAAGACTGCTAGAACCTTACTTAGAAAAACAAGCTGAAATATATCTGAAAAAGTCAGAAAAATAATATTCAAAAAATACTGGAACTATAGAAAAATGTTTAAGAAAAAAGAACTATCTAAGAATTTACTAGAATATAGAAAATAGAACTATAAAATATTATTGCTAAAAGAAAAAAAGCTAATATACAAGCTAATATATTAACTAAATAAAAAAGAGCTAAAGGAATTATACTAATATATTAATAAAAATTTAGAGAAAAAGTTTATCAAATTATCAATATTACTAGTAGAATACTTTATTATTTTTATACTGAAAAAAAATAGTAAGTTATAACTGTATATAGATTATTAACAATTAAACAGTATTATAATTAAAAACTGATATCTATTATCTTTAATTGAAGAAATACAGAATTAATTTTGAAGAACTAGATAATTTACTTTACTAAATTTAAAAGTAGAATATAATTAAATCAAGATTAAAGAAAATAAGAAATAGAAAACAGTATTTTAAATATACTATAAATACTTTAAATACTTGATTATACTGTTTAAATTAATTAATATACTAGTAATATTTCAAGTAATAATTAATAAACTTCTTTACAAGTTTTTAAACAATTTTGTAGTTGTATACTTAGATAATATTCTAATCTTTACTGATAGTATAAGAATAAAATATACTGAGAAAGTAAAGACAGTACTCAACAGACTATAAGAAAAAAATATACTATTAAAACTAGAAAAATATAAATTTTTTAAGAAGAAAATTAAATTTCTAGAATATATTATTACTACAGAGAGTATACAGATAGATTTAGTAAAAATTTAAATAATAGAAAAATAGCTAATATTGAAAACTGTAATTGAAGTTCAAGTATTATATAGACTTATAAATTACTACTGACAGTTTATAGAAAGATTTTCAAATCTAATAAAACTTCTTATATATCTCTTTAAAAAAGATATTAAGTTTTATTAAAAAGAATAACAGTAGAAAGTATTTAAAGCAATTAAAAAAGCTTTTTAAAAAGAAAAAATATAGATATATTTTAACTCTACAAAATCTGTAATTATAGATACAGATATATTAGATTATATAATAAAAGCTAGATTACAGCAAGAAAATAATTAAGAAAAAAAAAAACTGATTACTTACTATATAAAATTAATAATACTGGCTGAATAGAATTATAATATTTATAATAAAAAACTACTTACAATAATAGCAGTACTGAAAAAATAATAAATATATTTAAAAGATACAAATTACTAGATAATTATAATTTTAGATTATTATAACTTTCAATACTTTACAATTATAAAAGAGTTGATATAATATTAAATTTATTAATTAAAAACTTTAACAGTTTATAATTTTAAAATACAGTATTGTAAAAAAAAGGACAATACTTGAGCAGATATATTAAACAGGCAGTTAAATCTAATAACAGCTTATAAAAAGAAATAAATATTTTTTAAAACTGCAGAAGATATAAATACTTTAATTTTTAATTACTAGACTTTAAAAGTTATACAATTAATTACTATATCAGTAGAGCTTGAAAATAAATTATAAACTTAAATACAGAACAATTCTACTGTATTGAAAATTAAATATAAAAACAAGTTTAAAAATAATAATAGTTTGCTATTATACAAAGAACTAATTTATATTTTACTGAAATTAAAAGACAGAATTCTCCAGGAGAATTACAATAATTTAATAGCAGGATATTTTAAAATTAAGAAAATTTAGAAAAGAATTTCAAGAAACTATTATTAACTGGAATTATAAATATCAGTTAGAAATTATATATAAAACTGTAATTATATATAAAACAAAGCAAATTGATATAAAAAGTATAGCTTACTATAGCTAATACTTTATTTATAAATACTATAGAAATCAATAGCAATAGATTTCATTATAAAGTTATTAAAATTTAAAAAACTGTAAATAGAAATAAAGTACAATTCTATTTTAACAGTTATAAATTAATTAACTAAATATATATACTTTTTACTATTTATTAAAGAAATATCAATACTAAAAATAGTATATATACTATTATAAAATATATTTATAAATTATAGATTATTTGAAGAGATTATTTCAGATAGAAATTTAAAGTTTATAAAATATTTCTAGAAAATATTTACAGTATACTTAGATATAAAATACTAGACTATAATAGTATACTATCTGCAGGTAGATAAATTAGTAGAAAGATTAAATTAGACAGTAAAATAATACTTATAGAATTATATAAATAACTGATAAAATAATTAAATTTTACTATTACTGACAGTATAGATTGTCTATAATAGTTTAAAATATACAATGACAGGATATATACTATATTTTATAAATTATAAATAAAAACTAGATATTCTACAAGTACTGCAATATACAGAAACAAGAATATATTTAGAAAAGATAAAAGTTTAAGAACTTTGAAAATTATATAAATAATTACAATTAAACTTAGAATTCTACAGTGAACAGATAAAATATTATTATAATAAAAAATACTAAAAAGTACTGATTTTTAAAGAAAGAGAGAGAGTATATTTTTTATAAAGAAATATAAAAATAAAACAGTCAAGTAACAAGCTTAATTATTAAAAATTCAGATTTTTTAAAGTTTTAAAATAGATTAGACCAGTTATATATAAACTTACTTTGCTAAAAAAAATAAGAATATATCTAATTTTTTATATTTTACTAATTAAAAAAGTACTTTAGAATACTAAACAATATTTACTCAAAGTTAAGAATAAAGAAATAAATAAATATAAAGTTAAGGAAATTCTAGAAGATACAGTATTAAAGAATAAATAATATTATCTTGTAAAATAGAAAGAATACTTACAGTTAGACAGTACTTGGAAACCTGTTAAGAATTTAAAAAATATTTAAAAAGTATTACAATACTATTAAAAGCTGTAAAGTTAAAATCAGAAAAAAAGAGAATATTATTAATAATAATTAATAGAGCTTATAGTTTATCTATAGCTATAGTTTCAGCCTGTTTTCTTTTATTTTTCTTTTTCTTTAACTTTTTTAACTTTTCAAGAGTTTATATATTGAATTGAACAAATTTGCCAGCTTTTATATCTAGAAACTGTTTCTGCTTTTTAAAATAATTTAAATAATTTATAGTAATAGAAAGCTGAAAAAAAAGACAGCAGAATTTCTTGTAAGTAAGTTTTTTATTTAATTTAATTTTATTACAGATACAGTGTAGTTTTAACTATTTAAATTAAAGAATAAATTTTCTCTTTAAAATATATAATTTATTTAATTAAATATATTTATTACAATATTTATTACTTTCAAAGATAATACAAGATATTTTCTTTTATTTACAATAATAATATAGAGAAGATATAATTATTATAGACTAATAGAAATTATTAGTTAAAAGATAATCTAGAAGAAAGAGATACAGTAGAACTGGAAGAACTTCTAGAGCTGGAGATTATATAACAGGAAAGTTATATAATAAAAAATAGTAGACTCAGTAGACTCAGTAGACCTAGTAGATTCAGATCTATTATATCTATACAATCTACCAAATCTACTACAAGATTTTCATCATATATATAAAGAACATGTTTCCTCCATTTTTAAGAACAGAAGTCTTCTACTTCACATTTAATAATAATACTAATCTTAGATCTATTTTTAGTTCTAGATCACTAGCTACAACAGCACTGCAATTCTACTTTGATATTATATATGCCCTATCTTTGTATTCTATTAGGCCTTCTCTGATATACAGTGCAAGGCTGTCCTCTAGCTAGATTACTTTGTCTCTTTGAAGAAGTAGATCACCCTCTATTACTACAGTAAGCTAAGGCCTACAACACCAGCTTAGAGTAATAAGCAAGCTTAGTATATACTAGAGTATATCCTCTAAGAGCATCACAGACCCCTGAGGTTTAGTTGAGGTTCTGCCCTGCTTAATCAGACAAGGTACTTTGTAATACATTGAACATCTATCTTTTAAAGCATCAGCTTGAAGGATATAAAACTATAACCTCTTTGGAATCTTTTAACTATACAAGGTTATAAAAACCCTCTTTGTCTTTCAACTATACAAGACAAAGAACACTTTGTTGATTTAGGTAAGTATCACCCTAGCTTAGGAAGAACTAACTAATAGGAAGACATGTCTACAGCAGTTACAGTACAAGCCTTACTGGCTCAGATTCAGGAGTTCAAGACCAAGGTCAAGAAGCAGCAGTGTGAGTGCAACTCTATTTGACAATATAGTTTAGCAGAAAAGATCCTGGGAATCTTACACCTATTAAAACTGAAAGAATCCTTGTAATAAAGGATTTCAGACTGTTCAAAAAAATATTAACAGCAAATTTTGGAATTACTGACAAAGAGATAATAACAGTATAGAAAATCAGATAGATTCAACAAACAAGAGATATAGCTGGATACCTAGCAGAATTCCAATGACTAGCTGCAGTATTGGACTGGAATAATAATGTATTAGCAGGAGCTGTGTACAACAGGCTCAAAGAAGAGGTCAAGGATAAGATAGTCAGGTTGGAGGAACAACCCAATACATTATCTGAAATAATCAAACATGCAGTACACATAGATACAAGGATTTAGAAAAGACATCTAAAATAAAAGAGCTACAAATAGTTCCTAAACTACACTGCAAAGCAACAAATGTACAGAGAAAACTACAATCTTTACAGACTACAATCTATAGAGCTAGATACAACTATAAGAAGCTAGGACTATGAAAAAGACAAGCTACACTAGAAGAAGTTGTATTTCTTTTGCAAGAAACCAGGACACTTTGTAGGAAATTGCTACAAGAAAAACAGAAACCAGCTATAAAGAAAGCTGAGAGCAATAATAAGAGAGTAATACTACTCTACTACTGATACTGGTAGAAATAAATAACAATTCCTGCATGCAACTAGAGCTGAAACTAGTAACACAGCAAATAAATAGAATAAGCTACAAGAAGTTATAGTGGAACAGATGTTCTAAGAACTAATAAAAATTCAACAAGCAGAAATTGACAGTGAGATAATCAGGTCAACTGGAACAACAAAGATAGAGTATCTATTATCTGACTATTGAAATCTACACTGGGAAGAGTATAAGAAACAGCAAAAGTCAGGAAATCTACAAGAAAATAGCAAAGATTGCAACTATTACTGGAAGAAGAAGAACCAGAATATTACAGATCTGAAACATCTACAATACTACAAATTTCCTACTTTTGTATATAATTGCAAATAGCACAAGAAAATATAGAATAAGGAAATTCAGTAAATCAGAAATAATCCAATCCACTACTATTATAAGCTGTATAGATATGAGGTGAAAGATTGCAGGCAATGCAATAAAGTTGAAATATAGAAAAATACTCAAGAAGTACTAGAATAGCTCAGTTTACAAGACAAGGCAAATGTTGAACATCTACAGTATGAAGGGATACATTGGTCATTCTGTTATATAGATAGCTGTCTATTCTATCAGAAAGTAAAAGACAACCAGTACTATCTAGATCCACTGAAGCAGTTAAGGGCAACTCAGATAGAAGAGTTATAGCCAGAAGAATGTACAATCTCAGGCTTCAACAAGGATGAAAACACAGAGTTGCTATGAAAAGAGATTATAGACTATATCCACCACAGGACAAATCAAGAAATAACTGGTTACTACAATACCAGATCAAAGAGTAACAACAAGTGCAGGGTCAGAGTACTGATTTAATTGTTATATTGAACAAATAATTGCAGAATGCACTGCAAGGAGAAACAGGTAAATAAACACTTTCTACAACTACTATAGAAGGTACAGATCAGCAATAAAAGCTATTCTAGAGAGCTAACTTTTATATCCAAAGAATAGATGGATCATCTATTGTATGACATCAATCACCTACAATACACAGGAATACCTTGGGTATACTGTACAGGAATATGCAGGAAGCTGGGGTACAATATATACAAGATCAACTACACATGAAGACCAGCAGAGCTAACAGAATACTGAGAAGAAGGGCAATATCATTGGTATAATAAAAGTACTGAGTTATAAATATATTATAAGGTCTGATATGAGGAAACACAGGCTAAAATAACAACTACAGATCTATAGCAGAGCAAAGCTAAGATACTATAAAACTGACTAGGAGGAAATAAACCTGGAGTATTTGAAATCTGAAAAGAACTAGTCAAGCAATAGATAACAGTATTTAAAGAAATTTTGAAAGATCTATTATAGAAATTAAGACAGGAAACTGATATTTTACAACTGCAGATAGAAAATAACAGTATTACTATAAATAAGTATCTGTAAGCAATGTAACAGGACAGTTATTAGCTAATATAGATTGAAACAGCTACCTAGCAGTTACTGCAATCTTGAGAGAATACTGCATATATACTTTAATCAATTCAGAGGCAACTGGAATTCTTATAGATAGAAGTTTTATAAAAAGAGCTAGACTATTGACAGAATTAAAAGAACAACTGTATCAACTAAACAGGTTAAGCAGAAGTCAGCTAGACTTTGTACAACAGAAAACACACCTGGAATTATTAGTAATACAGGGATACCAAGAGCTTGTAAGCTTCAATATAACTAATCTAGAAAGTTACAATATTGTCTTAGGACTACCCTGGTTGAAACTGCACAATTCCAACATATACTGGCAAGAGAGAACAATAAGGCTAAACAGATATAGATATTTCCCAGCACCAGATTCAATACTGGAAACAATTCACAGTTTACAGAAAACCAGGTGCAAGGCTACAGTAATAGATAAGCTGAACAACCAAAGACAGACAGTATAAAAACAATCAATTAAATAGATAAATACTATTGAATATAAAAAGACTGCCAGGACCTTACTCAGGAAGACAAGCCAGAATATATCTGAGAAAGTCAGAAAGATAGTACCCAAGAAATACTGGAACTATAGAGAAATGTTTAAGAAGAAAGAGCTATCTAAGAGTTTATCAGAACATAGGAAATAAGACTATAAGATATTATTGCTAGAAGGAAAAGAGCTGATATACAAGTTAATATATCAACTGAATGAAAAGGAGCTAAAGAAATTACACCAATATATTGACAAGAACCTAGAGAAAGAGTTTATCAGATTATTAATATTACCAGTAGAATATTCTATTATTTTTATACTGAAGAAGGATAGCAAGTTATAACTGTATATAGATTATTAACAATTAAACAGTATTATAATAAAGAACTGATACCTGTTACTATTGATTGAGGAAATACAAGATCAATTTCAAGAAATCAGATAGTTTACTTTACTAAATTTGAGAGCAGGATACAACCAGATCAGGATTAAAGAAGGCAAGGAATGAAAAACAGTATTTCAAACATACTATAGACACTTCAAGTACTTGGTTATACTGTTTGGGCTAACTAATATACCAGTAATATTTCAAGCAATAATTAACAAGCTTCTTTATAAATTTCTGGACAATTTTGTAGTTGTATACCTGGATAATATCCTGATCTTCACTGATAGTACAAGGATAGAATATACTGAGAAAGTAAAGGTAGTGCTCAACAGATTAAGAGAAAAAGATATACTGTTGAAATCAGAAAAATATGAATTTTCCAAGAAGGAAATCAAGTTTCTAGGATATATTATTACTATAGAGAGTATACAGATGGATCCAGCAAAGATCTAAGCAATAGAAAAATAGCTGACATTGAAAACTGTAACTGAAGTTTAGGTGTTATACAGACTTATAAACTACTACTGACAATTTATAGAAAAGTTTTCAGACCTGACAAAACCCCTCACATCTCTTTTCAAGAAAGATATTGAATTTCATTGAGGAGAATAACAGCAGAAAGCATTTGAAGCAATTAAGAAAGCTTTCTAGAAAGGAGAAATACAGATATATTTCAATTCTATAAAACCTGCAATTATAGATACAGATGTATTGGATTGTACAATAGAAGCAAGATTACAGCAAGAAAATAATTAAAGAAGAAAGAAACTGATTACTTACTATACAAGATTAATAATACCAGCTAAACAGAACTATAATATTCACAATAAAGAACTACTTGCAATAATAGTAGTACTGAAGAAATAGTGAGTATATTTAAAAAATACAAATTACCAGGTAATTGTAATTTCAGATTATTACAACCTTTAATACTTTACAATTACAAAGGAGTTGATATAATGTCAAGCCTGTTGATTAGAGACCTTAGCAGTCTATGATTTTAGAATACAGTATTACAAAGGAAAGGACAATACTTGGGCAGATGTATTGAGCAGACAGTCAGACTTAATAACAGCTTACAAAGAGAAACAAGCACTCTTTAAAACTGCAGAAAATATAAATACTCTAGTCTTTAATTACTAGACTTTAAAAGCTACACAATTAGTTACTATATCAGTAGAGCTTGAAAACAAATTACAAATTCAGACACAGAATAATTCTACTGTATTGAAGATTAGATACAAAGACAAGTTCAAGAATAGCAGTGGATTGCTATTATACAAAGAACTGATTTATATTTCACTGAAATTGAGGAACAGAATTCTCTGGGAAAATTACAACAATTTAATAGCAGAATATTTTGAAGTTGAAAAAACCCAGGAGAGAATTTCAAGAAACTATTATTAGCCAGAATTATAGATATTAGTCAGAGATTATATACAAGACTGCAATTGCATATGAAACAAAGCAAATTAATATAAGAAATATAGCTTGCTACAGCTAATACCTCACTTACAAATACTATAGAAATTAATAGCAATGGATTTCATTGTAAAATTACTAAAATTCAAGGAACTGCAAACAGGAATAGAGTACAACTCTATTCTAACAGTTACAGATTGATTGACCAAATATGTATACTTTTTACTGTTTATTGAAGAAATATCAGTACTAGAGATAGTATATATACTATTACAGAATATATTTACAAACTATAAATTACCTGAAGAGATTATCTCAGATAGAGACCTGAAGTTTATAGAATATTTCTAGAGAATATTTACAGTATACTTAGATATAAGACACCAGACTACAACAGTGTACCATCTACAGGCAGATAGATTGATAGAAAGATTGAACCAGACAGTAGAGCAATACTTACAGAATTATATAAACAACTAACAAGATAACTGGGTTTCACTATTACTGACAGTACAGATTGCTTACAACAGTTCAAAATATACAATAACAGAATATATACTATATTTTGTAAATTATAGATGAGAACTAGATATCCTATAGATACTGCAATACACAGAAACAAGAGTGCATCTAGAAGAGACAAGAATTCAAGAACTTTGAAAATTGTATAAGCAACTGCAATTGGACTTAGAATTCTACAGTAAACAGATAAAATATTATTACAACAAGAAATATCAGAAAGTGCTAACTTTTAAAGAAGGGGAGAGAGTATATCTTTTACAAAGAAATATAAAGATAAAATAATCAAGCAATAAATTTAATTATTGAAAACTCAGATCTTTCAGAGTTTTAGAATAGATTGAACCAGTTATATACAAACTTACTTTACTAAAAAAGATACAGATACACCTGACTTTCTATATCTTACTAATTGAAAAAGTACTCCAGAACACCAGACAATATTCATTCAAAGTCAAGAATAAAGAACTGAATAAATACAAAGTTGAAGAAATTCTAGAAAATACAGTGTTAAAAAATAAACAATACTATTTTATAAAATAGAAAGAATACTCACAGTCAGACAGTACTTGAAAATCTATCAAGAATTTAGAGAATACTTAGGGAATATTGCAGTACTATCAAAAGCTGTAAAGTTAAAATCAGAAGAAAAGAGGACATTGCTAATAGTAGCCAGCAGGGCTTGCAGTTTATCTGTAGCTATAGCCTCAGCCTGTTTTCTTTTATTCTCCTCCTCCTCTAATTTTTCTAACTTTTCAAGAGTTTGGGTATCAGATTCAAGAAATTTGCCTATACAGTTATTTAAGAACTTTTTTTAGTTATAAAGATAACAGTTTCAGTTTATAGATTCTTGACAAGCAGCAAAGAGGTGAGTCAGTTTATTATCTAAATAAACAATATCAGCATTGTATTGAGCCTGCTCCTCTTCTATATAATATTTATCAGTCTTAATTTTATTACAAGTACAATACAGTTTGTTCCAGTTGGAGCAAGAAACAAAGTTCAAATTACAAATACAGGATTTACCCTGACAAATATATTTACTACAATATTTATTGTATTCTGACATAATGTAAGGTTTCTTAAATTGTTTACAACAATAATACAAGAAAGATATAATAATACTTAGACATTCAATATCAGCAGCACAGATCTTGTTGAAGGTGGTACAACTGAGTGCCATGGTTAACACATCCCAGGAACTTACAGAAGAAGAAGAATGACTACAAAAGAATAGAATAAGTAATAGTTATAAAGAGATAGAATTGCTGGGACAGCTTACTAAGGAAGAAGAGAATGATATTATAGATTAACAGAAATTATTAGTTAAAAGATAACCCAGGAAAAAGAAATACAGTAGAACTAGAAGAACTTCTAGAGCTGAAAATTATATAACAGGGAAATTATATAACAGAAAATAGTAGACTCAGTAGACTTAGTAGACCTAGTAGATTCAGATCTATTATATCTATACAATCTACTAAATCTACTACAAGATTTTTATTATATATATAAAGGATATGTTTCCTCTATCTTTAAAAACAGAAGTCTTCTACTTTGTATTCAATAATAATACTGATCTTAGACTTATTCTTAGTTCTAGATCACTAGCTACAACAGCACTGCAATTCTACTTTGATATTATATATACTCTACTTTTGCATTCTATTAGGCCTTTTCTGATATACAGTGCAAGGCTGTCCTCTAGCTGGATTACTTCATCTCTTTGGAGAAGTAGATCACCCCCTATTACTACAGTGAGCTAAGGCCCACAATGCTGGCTTAGGGTAATAAGCAAGCTTGGTATATACCAGAGTATATCCCCTAAGGGCATCACAGACTTCCAAGGTTTAGTTGAGATTCCACCCTGCTTAATTGGACAAGGTACTTTGTGACAATAACAAAGCTTGTATACTTAATATTAACAGCTTGAACTTAGTTTTTAGCAGTATAACTAGATACTATAGTTAATACATTCCAGAGAATACTTACAAGGAAAAGAGAAAGATTAACTGAAAGTAGAAACAATATTAATTATAAAGAAAAGAAATAGATTACTGAAACAGCTTACTAGAAAAAAAAAAAATAATATTATAAACTAGTAAAAATTATTAATTAACAATAATTTAGAAAAATAGAAATACAGTGAAATAGAAAAATCAGTAAAACTTGAAAGTTATATAACTGAAAAATTATATAATTTAAAAGTAGTAAAACTGGTAGTACTGGTAGAATTATTTACTAAATTTATCAAATCTACAAATAGTAGATTCAGTAATACTAGTAAATTTGTTTATCAGATCTACTAGATCTACTAAAGAAATTATTATATATATAAAAAATATATTTTTCCTACTTTTAAAAACAGAAGTCTTCTATTTTATATTCAATAATAATACTGATTTTAAATCTATTTTTAATTTTTAATTACTAGCTATAACAGTATTACAATTCTATTTTAATATTATATATACTCTATCTTTATATTTTATTAGATTTTTTCTGATATATAGTACAAGGCTATTTTCTAGCTGGATTACTTTGTTTCTTTGAAAAAGTAAATTATTTTTTATTACTATAGTAAGCTAAGGCCTACAATACTGGCTTAGAATAATAAGCAAGCTTGGTATATACCAGAGTATATCTTCTAAGAGTATTACAGACTTCTGAAGTTTAGTTGAGATTCTGCCTTGCTTAATCAGACAAGGTACTTTATAATAATCTGCTTCTACAAATCTCTCAATCTCTACAATATCTGGGAATTCTACAGAAAACTCTACTACAAATAATACAGACAATCCTGCTATAAAGTTAAATATTACTATATTTTTCTAGAAATATACTACTATACTAATTTTCAAGAATTTGACCCAGGTCTGTACTTCTCAGAAATAGCTGTACTGGCAGACTGTTATAAAAGAAGAATTAGAACTTCTATAAGAAAAAGAGGTCTACTGCTTAGTTAAAAAAACTGTAAATATATATATCTTTAGTAGAAGATAGGTATTTGCTAAGAAAGTTGATAATAAAAGCAATCTTATATAATATAAAGCCTGTTGAATAGTATAAGGTAATAGATAGATTAAAAGTATTAACTATTTCTAATTCTATATTTCAATAGTTTTTACTATTACAAATAGAACTCTGCTAGCTACTGCAGTACTAAAGAACTGGTCTATTATTTAAATAAATATAGTTACTGTGTTTTTAAATAGGGAATTACCTTCTAATAAATAAATCTATATATAATATATTACAAAGTACCTTGTTCAATTAAACAGGGCAAAACTTTAACTAAATTTTAAGAGTCTGTAATACTCTTAGAGAATACACTCTGGTATATACTAAGCTTGCTTATTACTCTAAGCCAGTATTGTAAGCCTTAGCTTACTGTAATAATAGAGAGTAATTTACTTCTTTAAAAGAACAAAGTAATTCAGCTAGAGAACAGCTTTGTACTGTATATCAGAAAAGGTCTAATAAAATATAAAAATAAAGTATATATAATATTAAAGTAGAATTGCAGTACTATTATAGCTAGTAATCTAGAATTAAAAGTAGATCTAAAATCAGTATTATTATTAAATATAAAGTAGAAGACTTCTATTTCTAAAAGTAAGAAAAATATATTTTTTATATATATAATAATTTCTTTAGTAGATCTAGTAGATCTAGTAGATAAATCTATCAATACTACTAATTCTACTACTTTGAATTATATAATCTTTTAGTTATATAATTTTCAAGTTTTACTAGTTTCTCTGTTCTACTGTACTTTTACTTTTCTAAGTTATTATTAATTAATAGTCTCTGCTAGTCTGTAATATTATTTTTTTTTTTTTTAGTAAGCTGTTTTAGTAATCTGTTTCTTTTCTTTATAACTGATACTGTTTCTACTTTCAATTGATCTTCCTCTTTTTCTTGTAAGTGTCCTCTGAAATATATTAACTATAGTACCTAGTTGTACTGCTAAAAACCAAGCTCAAGCTACTGATATTAAGTATATAGATTTTATTATATCTTCTCTATATTATTGTTGTAAATAAAGGAAAACACTTTATATTATTTCTAAAGGCAATAAATATTGTAGTAAATATATTTAATTAAATAAATTATATATTTTAAATAGAAAATTTATTTCTCAGTTTAAGTAATTAAAACTGCACTGTGCCTATAATAAAATCAAATTAGATAAAAAACTTACTTATAAGGAATTCTACTGTCTTTTCTCTCAGCTTTTTATTACTATAAATTGTCTAAACTGTCTTGAAAAGCAGAAACAGTTTCTGGATGCAAAAGCTAGTAAATTTATTTAATCCAATATACAAACTTTCAAAGAATTAGAAAAACTAGAGGAAAAGAAAAATAAAAGAAAATAGATTAAAATTACAGCTACAGATAAACTGTAAGCTCTGCTAGCTATTATCAGTAATATTCTCTTTTCTTTTAATTTCAACTTTGCAGCTTTTGATAGCACTGTAATACTTTCTAAGTATTTTTTAAATTCTTGATAGATTTTCAAGTACTGTTTAACTATAGATATTCTTTCTATTTTACAAGATAGTATTATTTGTTTTCTAATACTATATCTTCTAGAATTTTCTTAACTTTATATTTATTTAATTCTTTGTTTCTGACTTTGAGTAAATATTGTCTGGTATTCTGAAGTACTTTTTCAATTAATAAAATATAAAAAGTTAGATATATCTGTATCTTTTTCAGTAAAGTAAGTTTGTATATAACTAGTTCAATCTGTTCTAAAACTCTGAAAAATCTGAGTTTTTAATAATTAAACTTACTGCTTGGCTGCTTTATTTTTATATTTCTTTGTAAAAGATATACTTTTTCTCCTCTTTTAAATACTGGTACCTTTTAGTATTTTTTATTGTAATAATATTTTATCTGTTTACTGTAAAATTTCAAGTCTAACTGCAGTTATTTGTACAGTTTTTAAAGTTTTTAAACTTTTATCTTTTCTAGATATACTCTTATTTCTGTATATTGCAGTACTTATAGAATATCTGGTTCTTATCTATAATTTGTAAAATATAGTATATATCCTGTTATTATATATTTTAAACTGTTGTAGACAATCTGTACTATCAGTAATAATAAAATCCAGTTATCTTGTTAATTATTTATATAATTCTATAAGTATTGCTCTACTGTCTGATTTAATCTTTCTACTAATCTATCTGCCTGCAGATAGTATACTGTTATAGCTTGGTATTTTATATCTAAGTATACTGTAAATATTCTCTAGAAGTATTCTATAAACTTCAGGTTTTTATCTGAAATAATTTCTTTAAATAATCTGTAATTTATAAATATATTCTATAATAATATATATACTATCTCTAGTACTGATATTTCTTTAATAAATAGTAAAAAGTATATATATTTAGTTAATTAATCTATAACTGTTAGAATAGAGTTGTACTCTATTCCTGTTTACAGTTTCTTAAATTTCAATAACTTTACAATGAAATTTATTACTATTAATTTCTACAGTATTTGTAAATAAAGTATTAGCTGTAGCAAGTTATATTTTTTATATTAATTTACTTTGTTTTATATACAATTGCAGTTTTGTATATAATCTTTAATTAATATCTATAATTCTAGTTAATAATAATTTCTTGAAATTCTTTTCTAGATTTTCTTAACTTTAAAATATTCTGCTGTTAAATTGTTATAATTCTTCTAGAGAATTCTGTTTCTTAATTTTAGTAAAATATAAATCAGTTCTTTGTATAATAGCAATTTATTGCTATTTTTAAACTTGTCTTTATATTTAATCTTTAATACAGTAGAATTATTTTGTATCTGAGTTTATAATTTGTTTTTAAGCTTTACTGATATAGTAATTAATTGTATAGCTTTTAAAATCTAGTAATTAAAAACTAGAGTATTTATATCTTCTGCAGTTTTAAAAAGTACTTATTTTTTTTTATAAACTGTTATTAGATCTAACTGTTTGTTTAATATATCTGTTCAAGTATTATTCTTTTCTTTGCAATACTGTATTTTAAAATTATAGGCTGCTAAAGTTTCTGATTAATAAGCTTGATATTGTATCAATTTCTTTGTAATTATAAAGTATTGAAGGTTGTAATAGTCTGAAATTACAATTATCTAGTAATTTGTATCTTTTAAATATACTTGCTATTTCTTTAGTACTGCTACTATTACAAGTAATTCTTTATTATAAATATTGTAATTCTGTTCAGCTAGTATTATTAATCTTGTATAGTAAGTAATCAGTTTCTTTTTTTCTTGATTATTTTCTTGCTGTAACCTTGCTTTTATTGTACAATTTAATATATTTATATCTATAATTACAGATTTTGTAGAGTTAAAATATATCTATATTTCTTCTTTTTAAAAAGCTTTTTTAATAGCTTTAAATACTTTCTGCTGTTATTCTCTTTAATAAAACTTGATATCTTTCTTGAAAAGAAATATAAAAAGTTTTATTAAATTTAAAAACTCTTCTATAAACTGTCAGTAGTAGTTTGCAAGTTTATATAATATTTAAACTTTAATTACAGTTTTCAGTATCAGTTACTCTTTTATTATTTAAATCTTTACTAAATCTATCTGTATACTTTCTATAGTAATAATATATTCTAGAAATTTAACTTTCTTTTTAGAGAATTTATATTTCTCTGATTTTAACAGTATATCTTTTCCTTATAGCCTGTTAAATACTACCTTCACTTTTTCAGTGTATTTTATCCTTGTACTATCAGTAAAAATCAGGATATTATTCAGATATACAACTACAAAATTGTCTAAAAACTTATAAAAAAGTTTATTAATTATTACTTGAAATATTACTGGTATATTGATTAATCTGAACAGTATAATCAAGTATTCAAAATATTTATAGTATATTTAAAATACTGTTTTCTATTCCTTGTTTTTTTTAATTCTGATTTAATTATATTCTGCTTTTAAATTTAGTAAAATAAATTATTTAGTTTCTTGAAATCAGTTCTGTATTTTTTCAATTAAAAATAACAGATATCAGTTTTTAATTATAATACTGTTTAATTGTTAATAATCTATATACAGTTATAACTTGCTATTTTTCTTTGATATAAAGATAATAAAGTATTCTGCTGATAATATTAATAGTCTGATAAACTTTTTCTCTAGATTCTTGTTAATATATTGATGTAATTTCTTTAGCTTTTTTTTATTTAATTAATATATTAACTTGTATATCAGCTTTTTTTCTTCTAGTAATAGTATTTTATAGTTTTATTTTCTATATTCTAATAAACTTTTAAACAGTTTTTTCTTTTTAAATATTTTTCTATAGTTTCAGTATTCTTTAAATACTATCTTTCTGACTTTTTCAGATATATTTTAGCTTGTTTTTCTAAGTAAGATTCTAGTAGTCTTTTTGTATTCAATAGCATTTATCTATTTAATTGATTGTTTTTATATTGTCTGTCTTTAGTTATTCAGCTTATCTGTTACTGTAGTCTTGCACTTAGTTTTCTGTAAATTGTAAATTATTTTCAGTATTGAATCTGGTACTGGAGAATATTTATATCTGTTTAGTTTTATTATTTTCTTCTGTCAATATATATCAGAGTTGTGCAGCTTTAACTAGAGTAGTTCTAAGACAATATTATAACTTTCTAAATTGATTATATCAAAGCTTACAAGCTTTTGATATCCCTGTATTACTAATAGTTTCAAGTATATTTTCTATTGTACAAAGTCTAGCTAACTTCTATTTAATCTATTTAATTGATATAGTTATTTCTTTAATTCTGTTAATAGTCCAGCTTTTTTTATAAAACTTCTGTCTATAAAAATTCCAGTTGTTTTTGAATTGATTAAGGTATATATACAGTATTCTTTCAAGATTACAGTAACTGCTAGATAGCTGTTTTAATCTATATTAGCTAATAACTGTTCTGTTATATTACTCACAGGCATTTATTTATAGTAATACT
>PDNA01000167.1:0-73060 GCA_002573605.1 Polytolypa hystricis UAMH7299 | reverse complement strand
CACTTCGACCGCCATCTATTCCGCCCGGCATCTGTCTAGGCCGCCATTAACTTCGCCCGCCATCTATCCACTTCGACCGCCATCTATTCCGCCCGCCATCCACCTCGCCCGCCATCCATTTAGACCGCCCTCGACCGCCATCCATTCCGATCGCCATCTATTCCGACCGCCATCCACTTCGACCGCCATCTATTCCGCCCGCCATTGATCTCGCCCGCCATCCACTTCAACCGCCATCCTCCTCGACCGCTATCCGTCTCGTCCGCCATCCATCTCTCTCAAGGTGAATGACGGGTGAGATGGACTGCGAGAGGCTATGAAAGTAGCAGTCATTCTTGGCAATCTCCCCTTTGTGTATCCATACGTCTTCTGCCATATATATACTATATATATAAATATTAACTGAACGGTGTGGATTACAGATAGCCAGGGCAGGTTCGCGCGGGGCGTAATCACCCAGAAAATCCCAAGAAACAACTTGCTGTTCCCCGTTGATACAAAAAGGAGAAAATGCATGAAGATTTCCCATCGCTCTCACAACACATAAACCGTATCCATCGAGTGCAAATTGCCCACTTCACTGACTTATACGCCGAACAGGCCATAGTGATCAGTCCCATGATGCTCTTTTGCGGATAAACTGGACGTAAACGTGGCAGGTCTCGCCGGTGTTATCGTCAATTACCTCCAACAGTCAGCCCAGTTGCAAGAACTCGATGGCACTTGACCTTACCACATGGAGGCTCGTGCTCTGGGTCTGGTTGCCAATGGTTCCTCTGCTCCATTCATCGTCGTCCTCTGCACTGCATTTAAGCCCCTACTCTGGTCTACCTGGCGGTTGGGGCCTCACCGGATTCTAGATAGTACACTGTATCCGGGTGAGGGTAGTAGACCTTCTTATAGGCTCCAGTAGGAATGGGAGGCAGCCCCGGGGGGGTCGCTGGCTGTGGTCTTCGAGGCATTGTGGAGTTTGACGACAGTAAATGAACAGCACTGTCTCAGGTGGACGGGAGCCATGAGCTTCTCTCTTGAGCAAGCATGGTGGGGCATGTAAATCACGTGTTCAAGTGCGTTTACCTCTTGCAGAATTTCTGTTTGCAAAACTTCCTTGTCGCATGGGCAAGATGTTTCGGCACCCACCGAAAAAATCGTTCTTGCATAGACTCAACGTGCCCGCACTCATTCGGCTAGCTGAGAGTCTACGCAACACAGCCTGTACATGTGATCTCTCCCAGAAGCCGTTGACCGGAAGTTTCAATTGGGCTGTTGTAGTCTCATTTGACGACGGGGTGGAATGGGTTCTCCGGTCGCCTCATGCGGGCCGTGCCTTAGACGAGGCAACGGCGGGGGCTGTACTTGCCAGTGAAGCGGCCACGCTCAGGTATATCAAGCAGAACAGCTCTATTCCCGTTCCGGATGTGTATCATTACAGGTAAGTTGTGTGATGTTGATGCTAGACCGGCCAGTATACTGACCCCACACAGTTCCTCCAAGGACAATGAGCTTGGTGTTCCTTATATCCTAATGAGCAGAGCAAATGGCCATCCTCTTTCCACGTTTGATTGGCTTCCAAAGCCAAAGGGAGTACCAACCGTGCCAGTCAGTTCGTGCCGACTCCTGAAGGTCGACGAGAAGCAAAAGGTCATGAGCCAGTTGGGTAAATTTATGGATCAGTTATCGCATCTTCGATTTGATAAGATAGGTTCCCTGTTCGAAGAGGAGGGAAGTTTCAAGGTGAAATCATGTCTTCTGCCTGGCTTTCTCTTCCGTGGCCGGTACGAACTACAAGGGATCTGTCGAGGACCGTTCAGTGAGGAGAGTGAGTGCTACCGGGCGTTGCTTTCGGCATACTTTGGACATATACAACATCTACCACTAGAGCATCACGCTCTATTTGCTCCCGTGCCAATCCCCCGCGAGTACGGATGTTACGCCAGCTACCTAGCGGCCACAGAACGGTGGAACGATTTCGTAACGCTAGGCTCTAGGGTAGAGAATAGCGGCAACAGGTTGGATTATTTTGTCGCAGGCCAGATTCTTGACAGGATGATACCAGGGTTCACGAATAATCTGGAGGAATGCAACCAGCAGCATGGTGGAAGATTTGCTCTCTATCACCCTGACCTAAGTGCGAACAACATCTTCGTCGACGAGCAATGCAACATAACTTGCATTATCGACTGGGCCTTCGCGTCTACTGTACCGATCACCCTTCTCCTCGCCACACCAGGCCTACCTCACCCAACTGATGAATGGGAGCCCTCGTTGACATCGGCATTCCGATCTGGCTTCACCGATCGTTTCGATCCTATATCTTGGAGAAAGAGTAGGATGGTTTGGCTTTTCATGCGTTTGGTCAACCTGGATTCCTTGCAAGACTATAGTTTATTAGCGGAGCTCTATGCATTGGTGTATGGCGAGCAGTCGGCCACACTGTCAACTGCGTTGAATGATCAATATCAACAGCAGGCTGTTACCGAGATGCAAAATATCCTTTCCGCTGATGACGAGACGGCAACCGACATTGAAAGGCACGAAAGAGCTTACTTTTCTAACTTTAGCGCGGAGCGCTATGCTGTGGCTAGGAAGGTCAATCTAGCTTCGACGATGAGCAGGGCCTTTGTCGCAGATAGGCGACTCTGGCAATGGATCGAAAGCGCACTTCCTGCGGATTCAATAGTGCCAAGTCCAGACCATAAACGTTGACCTTGCGATTAGATGGACGCTCTCTCCGACTGCCTGAGACAAGGGCTGTCTAGGATAGACGAGGCTAAACCTAAGAGTCAAATCAAAATATTTGTGTTAATAACTACGTCGAATGTATCTAGTGTCCAAGAGTGTCTATAGTATCCATAGATTCTATAATGTACATGATGACGACAAGGAAGAGATCAAGAAATGCAATTAGAGTAGTTGTTCAGGTGCAGAGACTGTGGGTCCTCGCAGCGTGACTGCGCAGGTGCATCTCGCTATCGAGTGGAAGGCCACAGGGGTCACAGCTGCGATCATTGAGATGTACGGACCGGAAGTGCCTTCGAACGCCCTGATGGTCAGAATACTGCTTTCCACATTGAAAGCAGTCCAGGCGCTTTGGCTTCGGCAGGGCACGCGCACTGATGGGCGGCGGTTGCTCCTCCTGCCCGATCCTCCTTGGAGGGTCGTCCTGGAGGGGCGCCTCATCAGGGGACCCGATTCGCGCCGGTCGTCCTCGCAGGGGCCCGCCCTCGACGAAACCACAGTACTCTGTCACACCCTCCGCTGCTTCGTTACGCCGCCGCCATTCGTCTTCCAGGGAGTCTGAGGTGGGTACGGCCAGAAGTTTGCCCAGTAGATGGATCAGCGGCAACGGCAGGTCAAATTCGATCCGCGGCGGCCGCTGGGATCCATCGTCATGGGCTGCCGCTCCGGATAGTTGGCGATTAATGTCAATGAGAGCCTGCTTCCGACTGAATTCCTCGCGCACCTTCAGTCTCAACTTGTATCGTAATCTCTGTCTCGTGTTCATAACTTCCCGTTGCCGTTCCCGTAACACCGGTACCAGCGCAGGATCCCGCGTGCGATGATACAGGCCGGCCAAGCGCTCACGGGCAGATATGGCCTCCTGTACCTCGGGACTCTGCTCCACCGAGGCCTTATCTGCATCTGTAAGATAGCGGGGCCTGCGTTCGTCCCTCTCTCGGCTCGCTGACGTCAATGCCCGGTCGAATTTCTCATCCGGCTCACGTCCAGTCATAATTTGCTGCAGGCCGGGATGAAGACGCACGCGGTAGTACCTGAGGAAAGTGCCAGGGTTGGAATGGTTCATGACCACGTTCATCTGCGCTTGGCTGACAAATCCTGATGACCATCCAACTGTGAGCATAATAGAGCCAAAGTACCATGCACGACGCGAAGGCTTCACGTACCACTTTCATCGAGCATCTTGCCTCCACCGTACCGGAACTGATGAGAGTAGAGAGGGTTCTTGAAGCCGTGGATCTCACTTACGCTCTTCAGCTGGGAATCCAGCGTGGCAGCGCTCATGGGTGTGTCCCGCAGGATCTGCACCTTCCCACCTTTAGCCTGCACCTTGCAGAAGATGTAATGGTCGTCCATCTCACGCTTCAGTGGCAGCTGTATCTCCTGACAGCCATCCTCTGGGAACAGCCGCCGTACATCTTCCAAGGACCGAAGGTTGGGGTTCTCGAACGCATCGGCGTGAAACAGAAAGCCGAAGAGGAAGACATGGGGGCTGTAGACAAGAGACATACCGTAGATGATCTCTGGCAGAATAAACGTGTTTCTGCCCCCGGTGTTATTACTGTGCGAAGATAGGGCAAGCCAACCGTTGGAGAATGGGGTGATCAGATCACATACAGCTTCTTCATTCCCAGGTTCTTTTTGATGAACTCTGGCCGGAAGTCAACGCACGGGACTGGAGGTCCACCATGTGGGTTACGCTGCACTGACAGCAGAAGGTCTTTGTACTGAAGGTTAAGGATGGCGCTTTCCCGGTTGACGGTAAAGGTGGCCAGCATGTTGTAGAAGCAAAGGAGAAGGCGCTGCAATCCCAGGTGGAATCGCTTTTCCCGCGTCTTCAGGATGGTTTCGTTGAAGGGAATCATATCCTCAATGTAGACAGGAATGTTCTGGCGAACCTGGTCTTTGAGGCCGAATTTGTCGGCCAGTTTTCGCATACCCTACCATCGAACACATCGGTCAGTCTCGGCGCGCGGTACCACGCATGGATGAGAAACGCACTGGCTTAAGTTCATGCCTCATCTCCTGGCTCATTACATTCCCTGTTGCCCTCTTGTAGTAGCCATGAAAATACTTCCAGTCGGTGGTGAGTGAAGACTCGCAATGGGTACCTTTGAGCTTGCGGCCGTCCTTCCCCCGTTCGAGCTTCCCCAGAGAGTAGTTGAAAAAGCGGTACACGTCGTTCGCGGACGCCTGGCGAACGGCCTGCCTAGGATCAATCCATTTGGGATCCGCGCCGGGCGCTCGCGCTTTTACCGCGCAGTAGCTTCCCGAAATTAGCACTGATTCTGACAGACGTGCGCCCTGCAGAGGAGAAATAACATGAAGCTTACCGCTTCCAACGGCTCTCCACTCGCTTTCTGTGAACCCGCGTCTTCGGCGACCCGCCAAAGTCAGGGTCGACCTCTGCCAGATCCTCGTCCGTTTCATCTGCGGGATCCTCATACCCGAGATGTAGGTCAACAGGCTCCCTTGGTCCGGGGTCCGGGTCGGTTAGCTCAGTGTCGTACCCACCGCTGGACTCGTCAGACGCGCTCATGCGGAACGACTCGTCGGCCGTATCATCATCACCGCTGCTAGTGGGTGCCTGATCCCGCTTCCTCCGTGCCATGGTAGCGAGGGTTGCAGCGCTCCAGCAGTAATCATAGACGATGGAAGAGAGGCCGACCAGGAGACACGGTGATGTGAAGAGGCCAGCTATAGCGGGGGCAACAACGGGAGGTAGAGGCGGAGTTGGAGCGAATGGCGGTGCTTCCCACCCGCGCAAGATTGAACGTGGAGACAAAAACGATTGTGACTTCCACAAACAACGATGCGAAGATATGAGGCGGGCGAGCTCGCGGGGGGGCCGCCGGCCTTATGTAGCGCAGACAAGTCCATGGTCATCTAGCGCGCGAGATGGGTGAGCTGGGTGAGGCGGGTGATCTGGGTGACGGGTCTCGCGCGACTGCGAGGGGGAAGGGGACAGCCGTTTCTGTGGCCTCGAGGAGTGAAAGTGGTGGCTTCGTCTCGGCGACGGGGTGCGCCAAGGCGCGGACACACGGGGCGGTCACGTGCGCGACATGGTTGGTGCGTGGACCTTGTCCGGTCAGGCCGTGCGCGGAGGGGCTGCTGCGGCGCGTCACAAAAGGGCGCCAAGAATCGCCCAAAGGGGCCGCGTCCGGGTAAAATAAAATTCTATAGAAGTATATTTTAAAAAGAAATCAGAGCAGATTCCAGATAATTTATTTTTTTTATAAAAATCTTTATATTACAGTTTCTAGTAACAAGACAGGAAGATATTTACTCTTTTTTCTTTAATAAGGAAAAAAGATTTTAGTTAATATAGACTTTACTAGTATAATACTTATTTTTATAAAGATACAACAAACAGGACAAACTGCAGGAATCTATTATAATATACAAAGAAAAAGATAAAAAGCAATTATTGTAAAGAAAATTAAAAATACTGCTATAGCAGTTAATTAGATCAGCAAGATAAATCTACTCAGAGTAACAGTTTCAAGAAAAATAAAATAAAGAGAGTTTGTATAGTATGATAAATATAGTAGAACTTACAGAAAATAAAAACCCTTATAAATACAAAGAATCAACCAGTAATAGAAGAATTATTTATTTTTAAAATAAAAATACTGCAGAGAAGAGGATAATATTATAAATCTACAGTATATTCTTAGAATAATTAAATAACAAAAGAGATTATCCCCAGAAGAATAAACTCAGATCTAGAAAAGTTATATAATAGAAAAGTTTATAACAAGACTTGATAGAGTAGTTTATTTAAAACTATCCTGCTAGTAGTTTATTTAAAACTATTTAAGAAAAAGTCTATCTAGAACTATTCAGGAGAAAGTCTGTCAGAGATTACTTCAAAAAATCTTATTAAAGATTACTCTGAAATTCTAGAGTTGTATATAAGAATAGATTGTTATCTATTATTCAGAGAAATTCTTATAATTTCTTGCAATTATCTCAGTTTATTATCTTATTTTTATTATTAGTTAGTACTAATTATAGCAATCCAGAGCTCTATAGTTTAAATCTGTAAGAATATTTATAATTCTATTACTTTACTATAACCAGAACTTGCTTGTATCTTTCTATAAAATCTTATTTCAAGATTTAATCCACATCCTGGTATTCTCTTGCCTTAAGCTCTTAGAGTAATTGATTAAGTTTCTCTGATACTTGCCACCCTCCAAAGCCTCTTAAATCCTTTATTATTGTTATCTATTCCGTACCTCAGCTCTACCAGTATGGAATACTGTGACTAGACTAGGTCAAACCCTCTAACAACTTATACTTTTCTGGATTACTGTTAATTAATAATCTCTATTAATCTGTAATAACTCTGTTTAATTAGATAAGATACTTTGTAATAAATATTCTAATAAGCAACTCTTTAAGTTTAGTTATTATTTATCTAATATAATGAAAATACTTGTACTAGCTTTAGTTTTTCTTTTGCTATTTATATTTACAACTTATCTACTTGTATACTGCCTGCTTTTTATTTATTTTTTTTATTTCAAAGTTTTTAAAAATTTAATACTTTAATTACTGTAAAGTCTAGTAAAATTAAAAAAAAACAGTATTAATAATAGTATAGATAATAATAATATTATAAACTTTATTAATTTTATTAATAATAATATTAACAATATAGATAATAATAACAGTAGCAATATTAATAATACAGCTAATAATAATATATAGATACAATTATCAGTATAATTAATAAAGTTTATTTTTTATTTTTTATTTTAATAGAATTAATATATTGATTAAAAGTCTGCTTTTTTATTTATAAAAATATACTAGTAGCTTTTATATTATAAATAGAAAAAAATAAATTTTAATAACTTAGCTTTAATAGAACTGCAGGTTGAATTATTATAATATATATTTTAATATATAATAAAAGTTTATAAATTTATTAAATTAATATAAGATTTATTCCTACTGTAGTATAACAGTAATATAGAAATTAATAATAAAATAACTATTCAGGCCTGCAATATATCAGCAATATCCTGTAAATATTATTAAATTATATTTATATCTTTAAATTACTATTATCTATATCAATTATATATTATAAAATAGAATATAAAAGATAAAAACTCCAGTGAGTCCTAAATTCACAGTTATATTATAGTAAATAAGCTTCTTGCAGAGATCTAACTGTAAATCAAAATCTTATGGTGATCTTACTGTAGTTCGGAACCACTAATATTCTGCTATGAACCGGGCACGTCGCAAAGGTAAACCAGTTCCGCCAGGGTCTTTGATTCGCGGGCGTTTGAGTTTCGCATTTCGAAACGATATCGAGTTGAGGAACCCATCTTCCTTGTACGACTTTTCCCACTCGCACACATCAAGTTTGGCTGGAAGCTCAGTTTGGCAGGAAATTGGCCTGCCTCAGCTGCGATCATGGGGAAATTCGTTGAGTGTAATACTCTAGTTGGGCAACTGGCATCTTGTATTGAGGAACGGGCAAATGCAAGAAGAATCTCTCTTTTTCACTTCAACGACACTGGACCAGTGTCATGATGATGATGATGATGATGATGATGATGAATTATTCAACGCCTGGAGGCAAGTGACCGGCTGACTAAGTCAGCTCGCCGCCACTGCCACTGCCACTGTCCACACAAGGTCAGGCGTGCCAGCACGGTGGCTATTCCACCGCCTGGCATGTCTTGTCGGCCGAAGCCCTCGCGTAGATAAGTACAGATTAACCCCCGTTCTGGAGGTTCTGATTGTAGGGACGCCGTATGCACGGCTGACCCGTAGTCTGCAATACTGAAATTCTCCCCATTCAGAAAAACCATGTCCCAGGTCCCTAATCCTGCGGTGTTGCAGTTCCCTGAAGTAGCCACTCCTCCAAGTCCATAGTATCTGTCGGTGTGTAGGAAACCTCAAAAACCCTAAGGGAAAAAAGAAAAACCTCCACAAGTATTGGTAATCTTTCGGTGGGGAGGTCGTGGTCCCTCTTTTGGTTGTGGGCTGGCTTGCGAGCCACTGTGCGAGTCGTCGGCAGGACAGAAAATTCGTTTGGCCAGCCAGTTGTACAGGCTAGGAAGGTAATCGAGAGGCATGAGTATCTGTTCGTGGACGCATGGACGTGGCTGCTCTCTTGCGTCTGGCAGCAAGTTCTTTTCGCTTCGTGTCTGGAACGGGCCGACGTCGACGAGTCCCTGGAGCCGGGGCTCAACACGAGGGCTCACAAAAGCCCACAGTAGCCGCTCTGCTCTTAGCCATCACCCTTTGGTGATGTTACCAGGCTGCACCATGAGGAGGTGGCAGAGTCGGACTTCGCAGCCCAGGTTGTGAATCCGGGAGCCGCAGAATGCATAACATGCCGGCTCAGGTCCTGTGGCTCACTTGCTCCAGAAGAGCGTGGAGTCTGGAGACTCTGAACGAATAGTTTAAGTGGATACCTTGAGAATCAGTCTTGAACTGGCTAGTGAGTCCGCAAGAGTGCCATGACAGGGCTCAGCATCGACTATTAAGATTGCATATAGGATATTAGGGCTGAGCGCCGGGCACAATTAGTAGATGGGGACTAGCCGCTTTGATCAAGGCAAGTCAGGATTCAGCCCCTGCCCTGACACAGGAATCACCATTAAAAGCAATCACATTCCCATCATTTAATCTGCAGGCAGCAGTCACAGAAATATTCCTCAAGATGGGCCGACTTGCTTGTTTTCTCGCTCTCTGGACAGTAGCGCTGCTCTCTGCTTCTGTAACAGCACAATCGACCATTCCTCTTGTCAAAAGAACCAATCCGGCTGTGGTTTCTGCCAAATTACATGCTGGTCCCTCGAAGGCGATCCCGGGACTTCACGCGAGGGATACTGTTGGATCATCGGCTTTGAAGGATAATGTGTGCACTCCCCTTTCATCTGATATAGTCCTTATCTAACAAGATAGGGCGGCTACTGGCTCAATGTCTCGATTGGAACCCCCCCACAGCCCGTTGCCATGCTAGTGGATGCCCTGGCTACAGGCGTGACAGTGATGTACCCAGGGTCCAAGAATGCAAACTGTTCTGAGTACCGTACCTGCGCATTCTATGGACAGTTCGATCCTAGGAACTCGTCTAGTTTCTCCTCAAACAATGAGGACTGGGAAGACCTTCCAACTTTCACAACAGGCTTCGATCATCTCACTCTGGGGGATGTACAGACCACAAATGTCTCACTTGGACTCATAGCTGTCGATGACCCCTATAGTTGTTAGTGCTACCCAATTTGTCAGAAATACGAACACACCACTGACGCAAAGCAGATAGCTCTATCGGAGTTGGTCCAGATAACACAAGCTTCCCCTACCAGCTGGTAGACCGCGGCCTGATCAACACCCCATCATTCAGTGCCTGGAGGAACCCAAAGACAGACCACAACATAGAACAGGAACCAGGCGACACCCCCGGCGGCATCATCTTCGGCGGCATCAACGCCGCAAAGTTTAACGGGCCGCTACATTCTTTCTCATTCAGGGAATCCCTTCCCCTCATGACCCTCCCAGTACGTGGCATTCAAGTCCATGTTGATCCCGCAGCCAACCTGCCATCTACTGCAAATATCACCACAACAGGTCCCATAAGCTCCACCTTCCGCGAAGCTCTCTTCGACCTTCAGACTAGATACGTATCTAGCTACCTTCCCCTCGAAGTAACAATGACCCTCTACGACGCACTCAACCTCACGACCTACCGCCGCGACGACGGGTACTACCCCAGCCCGGAAGTCCCCTGCAGCAGAAGCTCCGAGAACCACACAATCACCTTCCTTATCGGATCCGCGGCCTTTGATATCCCCTGGTCTGCATTTCTCACTCCTTCGCATATCCCCAGTGGGGGGGTCTGTTCATTCCTCATCCAACCACCATTCCACGAAGATCCAATGTTCGCGGGTACCCTCGGAAGCACCTTGCTGAGCCACTTGTATCTGGCCGTGGATTATAATAGTATGATGGTTGGGATTGCGCCACTGAATCAGAGTCCCGGGAAGGAGGAGATATTGGAGATTGGGACTCAGGCTCCGCAGTTTCCGGGTGGTGTCGGAGACTTTCCGGAGAAGGTTACTGCGTATACACCTGCGCCGACTGAGACAGTGGTTACGGAAACGTCAAATGGGTGGGCGGCTATGAAGACCGCTGGGCCTGCTGCGCGTGGATATATGTTATCTGGCGCTGCGGGCGCTCTCTTGCTTGCTGTGGTCTAGAAGACTGCATACATGTACCATATTAATGTATGAGATGGGCGCACGCCACAGATGTACCAATATGATCAGTCTAAGTAAAGTATCCTTAGAACTTTCGGAACCCAGAGGGATCTAGAGGTCAGCGATAAAGCTGTTTGATGTTCTTCATACCTATTAATATGCCTGTGGTTCCCTTCAGCAGGATGCTCCAATGAAGGATATCCACCCCGGTCAAATCCAAAGCAGCTCGCTTAGTACGGTTGGAGTGAGCGAATAAAATAATGACTGAACATTACTATTATTATTATTAATCAAGTTTAGAGTCCATATGCAGCCCAATGGGCTATGACAGACTTGTAAGCTCTGCTAGAAGCTTACTGGTTCTATGTACATATATGCCACAGCTATATTCTAGGGGTTTTTTAGACTCTAAAGACCGAAGACCTTCTTAAGTATAGTTAAATCTCTTTGCTTATCTGTTCCTTTTCCTCACCTAGTCACCTCTGGGTGTGTAGGCGTTTGGGTTCTAGAGACCCTCCTTGTTCTCACTTGCTTCTTATCAGGTTGTTTACTGATTAGTTACTCTGTTAACTAGTTGTTGCTGAGTTCTAATCACTATCCTCCTCCACACTCTCAAGCTGCTCCCACCCCCACTCATCACCAGCTATATAGCTGGTTTGTGGTCTGCTGGACCCTTGAAACCCTATTCCAATCTCAGTGTCCATGAGAAATTTCAGTAGTAGTGGAACTGCTAGCTTATCTGCCAGCAGTCTAGTCTCTGGAGCTTCATCTCTGTAGTTGGCACTGTGACTCTCTTTGTTGTAGCTACTTGTATAGAGCCTCTTGCTGCTGTTACTATTACCTGTACTCTATAAGAGCATGCTCTACTGTCTCTCTGGAGACTCCACATGCTAAGCAGGCTGGTATTACAGACTAACAGAGACTATTAGTTGACAATAACCCAGAAAAGTAGAGGTGCAGTGAAATAGAGAAACCAGTGAAACCTGGAAGTTATATAACTAGAAGATTATATAATTTAAAATAGTAGAACTAGTAGCACTGATAGATTTATCTACCAGATCTACTAAATCTATAAATAATAGATTCAGTAGTACTGATAGATTTATCTATCAGATCTATTAGATTTACTAAAGAAATTATTATATATATAAAAAATATATTACTTTTATTCTTAGAAATAGAAATCTTTTATTTTATATTTAATAATAATATTGATTTTAAATTTATTCTTAGTTCTAGATTACTAGCTATAATAGTACTGCAATTCTATTTAATATTATATATACTTTATCTTTATATTCTATTAAATCTTTTCTGATATATAGTATAAAACTGTTGTCTAGCTGGATTATTTTATCTCTTTAAAGAAATAAATTACTTTCTATTACTACAGTAAGTTAAAGTTTTCAATACCAGTTTAAAGTAATAAGCAAGCTTGATATATATTAAAGTATATTCTCTAAAGATATTACAGATTTCTTAGATTTAGTTTAGATTCTGTCTTATTTAATTAAACAAGATATTTTATAATATATTAAATATCTATTTTTTAAAGTATTAGCTTGAAAAATATAAAACTATTTTAAAAGCTTTTAATTATATAAGTTTATAAACTTTTTTAAAATCTTTTAACTGTATAAAATTATAATAAACTCTTTTTATCTTTTAACTATATAAGACAAAGAATATTTTTATTATTCAGATAAGTATTACTTTAACTAAAGAAAAATTAATTAATAAAAAAATATATCTACAGCAGTTATAGTACAAGCTTTACTAGTCAGAATTTAAAAGCTTAAAACAAGATTAAAGAGTAACAGAGAATAATTAACTAAATATATAAATAATTAATTAATATTGAGAATAGAATTGCAGTACAATCTATAAACTAGGAGAAAAAAAGTATAGTAAAGTGTGGTTTTCACTGACTCAGCTTGCCTATTCAGTTATACTGGTGTAGCTACTCTTTACTGTTTTTTCTATTGGAATCTATCTTCCTCTATCAGATTCCTTCAGAACTGATCTACAGATATACAGTTTAACTGAACTCTATAGCTTACTACAGCCTTGATAGTAGTACTTTCCTTGTATTATTCCAATATATATATAATAGTATCTAGTCTTAGAATTTTCTAATAAAGATTATTTTCTATTTTATAATTATATCTGGTAGTATATTTAAAATAGCTTATCTTCTCAGGTTTACCAGGGTAAATAATTACTATTGAGATATTAGCTAAAGCAGTATCTATCAGTAATTCTACAAGAAATAAAGACTGCAGTATATTTTCTATTTAAAGAACAACTGAAATAGAAGATTATTAAATCAATAATTATAAATTACTCAATAATCTCTTATTTCTATCTATTAAACTATATTCTAGTTAATTAGAATAAATCTGAACTCTTTAAAACAAATTATACAGAATTAATTTATTAAAAACTAAATATTTTTTATAAATTAATATTTTAAATTAAATACTTTTACTTTCAGTATAATATATACTTTTCAAATTAATAAATTCTAATTTTAGTATATATAAATCTAACAAGTTACTGCTATAGAAGTTATATTAGCTAGATATTTTATAACTCTTTAAATCTTCTATTAATATAATACTAATCTACAGAAAGCTTTTATTGTATTTATATTACTTAACTTAGTACTAACTTCTAACTATATATAAAACTTCTTAGAAGTACTAGGCAGATAGGTGAATAAGAAATAGAATAAAAATTATAATCTGAGAATACAATTACAGAAGAAAATAATTAAAAGTTTAAGATATAAAATAACAGAAACTAATTTAGCTAAAATAATCTTGAAAAAAATTATTAATAGAATTCTTTAAATCTATATTTCTGCTATAGCAGTGAACTTACTAATAATCTATATCTTAATTTAAAATCAACTCAGTCTGGCCTTATCAGTACTGATCAGCAATAATCTGAACTAATTAGAAAAAATTATATCTAATATAATTTAAAACAAGTTATCTGATATACTAGCCCTGTTAAAATATATTGGGAAATACTAGAACAATAAAGCTCTGAAATAATTAATAAGTATAGAACAATAATTTACTTAAATCTATACTATAACTGGAAAGATTCTTAGTAAAGAATAGAAAATAATATATTATATTATCTATATAAAATAATTATCTTGAAAACACTGGAATATAGAGAAATAATTATTAATTACTGATTTAATATAACTGCCTGTATTTAAAATATACAATACTTTTCAAAAATAGTTGCTAAATATTTTCTCAGAAACAGATATTGATTACAAGCAATAGAATTGACTAACTTTCTTGAAACAGATAAAATCAGTGCAAGAATACATTGTAGAGTTTCAGAATACAGTGTTTCAGAGTTTCTCAATAGTGTTATAAAGTATCTTGTCTAATTAAGCAGGGCAAAACCTCAACTAAATCTCAGGGGTCTGTAATGCTCTTAGGAGATATACTCTAGTATACACCAAGCTTGCTTATTACCCTAAGCCAGTATTGTAGGCCTTGGCTCACTGTAGTAATAGAAGGTGATCTACTTCTCTAAAGAGACAAAGTAATTCAGCTAGAGGACAGCCTTGCACTGTATATCAGGAAAGGCCTAATAGAATATAAAGATAGAATATATATAATATCAAAGTAAAATTGCAGTACTGTCATAGCTAGTGATCTAGAACTAAGAATAGGTCTAAGATTAGTATTGTTATTGAATGTGAAGTAGAAGACTTCTATTTCTAAAAGTGGAGGAAACATATTCTTTATATATATAATAAAAACCCCTGGTAGATCTAGTAGATTATATAGATATAGTAGATCTGAATCTACTGTATCTACTAAATCTACTAAATCTACTGTTTCTATTATATAACTTTCTGTTATATAATCTTTAGCTTTAAAAGTTCTTTCAGTTTCACTGTGCTTCTTTTTTCTGAGTTATTATTAATCAATAATTCTTGCTAGTCTGTAATATTATCTCTTTCTTCTTTAGTAAGCTGTCCCAGCAATTCTTTTTCTTTATAACTATTACTTGTTCTACTCTCTTGTAGTTGTTCTTCTTTTTCTGTAAGTTCTTGAAATATATTAACTATAGCACTTAGTTATACTGCTTCTAACAAGATCTGTACTGCTGATATTGAATATCTAGGTATTATTATATCTTCTCTGTATTATTGTTGTGAACAATCAAAGAAACCTTGTATTATATTGGAATATAATAAATATTGTAGTAAATATATTTATCAGGGCAAATCCTGTATTTATAACTCAAACTTTGTTCCTTACTCTGACTGGAACAAACTGTATTATACTTATAATAAAATTAAGGTTAATAAATATTATACAGAAGAGGAGCAGGCTCAATATAATACTGATATTGCCTGTCTAGATAATAAGTTGACCTATCTCTTCATTGCTTGTCAAGAATCTATAAATTGAAACTGTTATCTTTGTAATTAAGAAAAGTTTTTAAATAACTGTACAGGTAAATTCCTCAAATCTAATACCCAAATTCTTGAAGAATTAGAAAAATTAGAAGAGAAGGAAAATAAAAGAAAACAAGCTGAAGCTACAGCTACAGATAAACTGCAAGCCCTGCTAGCTATTATCAGCAATATCTCCTCTTCTTCTGGTTTTAACTTTACAGCTTTTAATAGTACTGCAATACTTTCTGAGTATTCTTCAAATTTTTAACAGGTTCTCAAGTACTGTCTGACTGTAGATATTCTTTCTATTTTACAAGATAGTATTGTTTATTTTCTAATACTGTATCTTCTAGAATTTCCTCAACTTTGTATTTATTCAGTTCTTTATTCTTGACTTTGAGTGAATATTGTCTGGTGTTCTAGGATACTTTTTTAATTAGTAATATATAGAAAGTTGAGTATATCTATATCTTCTTTAATAAAGTGAGCTTGTATATAACTGGTTCAATTTATTTTAAAATTCTGAAAGATCTGAGTTTTCAATAGTTAAATTTGTCACTTAGCTGCTTTGTCTTTATATTTTTTTATAAAAGATATATTCTCTCCTCTTCTTTAAAAACCAGTGCCTCCTGGTATTTCTTATTGTAATAATATTTCATTCTTTTACTGTAGAATTCCAAGTTCAATTGTAGTTGCTCATGCAATTTTCAAAGTTCTTGAACTCTTGTCTCTTCTAGATATACTCTTGTTTCTATGTATTGCAGTATTTATAGGATATCTAGTTCTTGCCTATAATTTATAAAATATAATATATATTCTGTCATTGTATGTTTTAAACTGTTGTAGGCAATCTGTACTATTAGTAATAGTAAAACCCAGTTATCTTGTCAGTTATTTATATAATTCTGTAAGTATTGCTTTACTGTCTGGTTCAATCTTTCTATCAATCTATCTGCCTGCAGATAGTACACTATTATAGTCTGGTGTCTTATATTTAAGTATACTGTGAATATTTTCCAGAAATATTCTATAAATCTTAGATCTCTGTCTAATATAATCTCTTTTAGTAATCTATAGTTTGTAAATATATTTTATAGTAGTATATATACTATCTCTGGTACTGATATTTCTTTAATAAATAGTAAGAAGTATATATATTTGGTCAATCAATCTGTAACTGTTAGAATAGAGTTGTACTCTATTCCTGTTTACAGTTTCTTGAATTTCAGTAATTTCACAATGAAATCTATTGCTATCAATTTCTATAATACTTTTAAATAAGGTATCAGCTGTAGCAAGCTATACTTTTTATATCAATTTACTTTATTTTATATACAATTACAGTTTTATATATAATTTCTGACTAATATCTATAATTCTGGCTAATAATAGTTTCTTGAAATTCTTTTCTGAATTTTTTCAACTTTAAAATATTCTGCTGTTGAATTGTTATAATTCTCTCAGAGAATTCTGTTTCTCAATTTCAGTAGAATATAAATCAGTTTTTTATATAATAGCAAACTATTGCTATTTTTAAACTTGTCTTTATATTTAATCTTCAATACAGTAGAATTATTCTGTATTTGAGTTTGTAATTTATTTTCAAGCTTTACTGATATAGTAATCAATTGTGTAGCTCTTAAAGCCTGATAATTAAAGACTAAAGTATTTATATCTTCTGCAGTTTTAAAGAGTGCTTGTTTCTTTTTATAGACTGTTATTAGATCTGACTGCCTACTTAATATATCTGCCCAAGCATTGTCCTTTTCTTTGTAATACTGTATTCTAAAATTATAGGCTGCTAAGATCTCTAATTAATAAGCTTGACATTACATCAACTCCTTTATAATTATAAAGTATTGAAGGTTGTGATGATCTGAAATTACAATTATCTGGTAATTTGCACTTTTCAAATATACTTGCTATTTCTTCAGTATTACTACTATTGCAAGTAGTTCTTTATTATAAATATTGTAGTTTTGTTCAGCTAGTATTATCAATCTTGTATAGCAAGCAATCAATTTCTTTCTTTCTTGATTGTTCTTTTATTGTAATCTTGCTTCTATTGTACAATTCAATATATCTATATCTATAATTGCAGATTTTATAGGATTGAAATATATCTGTATTTCTTCTTTTTAGAAAACTTCTTTAATTGCTTTAAACACTTTCTGCTGCTATTCTCTTCAATAAAACTTGATATCTTTCTTAAAGAGAGATATAAAAAGTTTTATCAGATCTGAAAACTTTTTTATAAACTGTTAGTAGTAGTTTGTAAGTCTGTGTAATACCTGAACTTTAGTTACAGTTTTCAGTGTCAGCTACTCTTCTATTGTTTAAATCTTTGCCAGATCTATCTGTATACTCTTTGTAGTAATAATATATTCTAGAAACTTAATTTTCTTCTTGGAGAATTCATACTTCTCTGGTTTTAACAGTATATCTTTTCCTTGTAGCCTATTAAATACTATTTTCACTTTCTCAGTATATTTCATCCTTATACTATCAGTAAAGATCAAGATATTATCTAGGTATACAACTACAAAATCATTCAAAAATTTGTAAAGAAGTTTGTTAATTATTGCTTGAAATATTACTGGTATATTGGTTAGTTTAAATAGTATAATCAAGTATTCAAAGTATCTATAGTATATTTGAAATACTGTTTTCTATTCCTTGCCTTCTTTAATCCTGATTTAGTTGTATCCTGCTCTTAAATCCAGTAAAGTAAACTATCTAGTTCTTTGAAATCAATCTTGTATCTCTTCAATCAATAGTAACAGATATCAGTTCTTGATTGTAATACTGTTTAATTGTTGATAATCTATATACAGTTATAACTTGCCATCTTTCTTCAGTATAAAGATGATAGAGTATCCTGCTGGTGATATTGATAATCTAATAAACTCTTTCTCTAGATTTTCATCAATATATTGGTGTAATTTCTTTAGCTCTTTTTTATTTAGTTGATATATTGGCTTGTATATTAACTTTTTTCCTTCTAGTAATAGTATCTTGTAGTCCTATTTCCTATATTCTAGTAAACTTTTAGACAGCTTTTTCTTTTTAAATATTTCTCTATAGTTCCAGTATTCTTTGAGTACTATCTTTCTGACTTTTTCAGATATATTCTGGCTTGTCTTTCTGAGTAAGATCCCAGCAGTCTTTTTATATTCAATAGTATTTATCTATTCAATTAATTGTTTTTGTGCTGTCTGTCTTTGGTCATTCAGCTTATCTATTACTGTAGTCTTGCACCTAGTTTTCTGTAAACTGTAGATTGTTTCCAGTGTTGAGTCTGGTACTGGAAAATATCTATATCTGTTTAGCCTTATTATTCCCTCCTGCCAGTGTATATTGAGATTGTATAGCTTTAACCAGGGTAGTTCTAAGATAATATTATAACTCTTTAGATTGGTTATATTGAAGTTTACAAGCTCTTGATATCTCTGTATTACTAATAGTTCCAGATATATTTTCTGTTATACAAAGTCTAGCTAACTTCTGTCTAATCTGTTTAGTTGATATAGTCTTTTCTTTAATTCTGTTAATAGCCCAGCTCTTCTTATAAAACTTCTGTCTATAAGAATTCCAGTTGCTTCTGAATTAATCAAGGTATATATACAGTATTCTCTCAAGGTTGCAGTAACTGCTAGATAGCTGTCTCAATCTATATTAGCTAATAACTATCCTGTTATATTGCTCACAGATACTTGTTTATAGTAATACTGTTATTTTCTGTCTGCAGTTGTAAAATATCAGTTTCCTATCTTGATTTCTATAATAAATTTTTTGAAATTTCTTTAAATACTATTGTCTATTGCTTGACTAGTTTTTTTTAAATTTTAAATACTTCAGATTTGTTTCCTTCTAGTTAGTCTTATAGTATCTTGACTTTATTCTGCTATAGATCTGTAGTTATTATCTTAGCCTGTATTTCTTTACATTAGACCTTATAATATATTCATAACTTAGTACTTTTATTATATTAATAATATTACTTTTCTTCTCAGTATTCTATTGGCTCTACTGATCTCTATATATAATTGATCTTGTATATATTGTGCTCCAGCTTTCTATATATTCCTGTACAGTATATCCAAGGTATTCCTGTATATTGTGGGTAGTTGATATTGTATAATAGGTGATCTATTTATTCTTCAGGTATAAAAGTTGGCTCTTTAGAATAGCTTTTATTGCTGATCTGTACTTTTTATAGTAGTTATAGAAAGTATTTATTTATCTATTTCTCTCTGCAGTATATTCTGCAATTGTTTATCTAATATAACAACTAAGTCAGTGCTCTGACTCTGCACTTGTTGTTACTCTTTAATCTAGTATTGTAGTAACTGATTATTTCTTGATTTATTCTATAGTAAATATAGTCTATAATCTTTTTCTACAGCAACTCTGTATTTTCATCTTTATTGAAGTCTGAGATTGTATATTTTCCTGGCTATAATTCTTCTATCTGAGTTGTTTTTAACTGCTTTGGTAGATCTGAATAGTACTGGTTGTCTTTTACTTTTCAATAAAATAAATAGCTATCTATATAACAGAATAATCAATGTATCCTTTCATACTGTAGATATTCAATATTTATCTTGTCTTGTAAACTGGGCTATTTCAGTGCTTTCTAAGCATTTTCTTATACTTTAACTTCATTGTATTACCTGCAATCTTTTATATTATATCTATACAGTTTATAATAGTAGTGGGTCAGATTATCTCTAATTTGCTGAATTTTCTTATCCTGTATCTTCTCATGCCATTTACAATTGCATGTGAAAGTGAGAAATTTATAGTATTATAGATATTCTATATCTATAATATCTTGGTTCTTCTTCTTCCAGTGATAATTACAATCTTTACTACTTTCTTATAGATTTCCTGACTCTTGCTGTTTCTTACACTCTTTTCAGTATAGATTCCAGTGATTGAGTGATAGATACTCTATTTTTGTTATCTTAGTTAGCTTGGCTGCTTTACTGTCAATTTCTGCTTATTAAGTCTCTATTAGTTCTTAGAATATCTGTTCTACTATAACTTCTTGTAACTTATCCTACTTATCTACTGTATTACTAGTTTCAGCCCTAGTTATATATAGAAATTGTTGTTCATTTCTACCAATATCAGCAGTAGAGTAGTATTATTCTCTTATTATTGCCTTCAGCTCTCTCTGTAGCTGGTTTCTGTTTTTTTTATAGCAATTTCTTATAAAGTGTCCTGGTTTCTTACAAAAGAAATATAACTTCTTCTAGTATAGCTTGTCTTTCTCATGGTCCTGGCTTTTCATAGTTGTATCTAGCTTTATAGATTATAGTCTGTAAGAATTATAGTTTTCTCTGTATATCTGTTACTTTACAGCATAGTTTGAGAACTGCTTGTAGCTTTTCTGTTTTAGACATCTTTTCTAAATCTTTATATCTATATATACTGTATATTTAATCATTTCAGATAGTATATTAGATCATTCCTTCAATCTAGCTATTTTATTCTTGACCTCTTCTTTGAGCCTGTTATATACAGCTCCTGCTAATATACTATTATTCCAGTCCAATACTGCAGCTAGTTATTGGAATTCTGCTAGATATCTAGCTGTATTTCTTGTTTATTAAATTTATCTAATCTTCTATACTGCTATTACTTCTTTGTCAGTAATTCCAAAATTTGCTATTAACACTTTTTTAAATAATCTGAAATTCTTTATTACCAGAATTCTTTCAGTTTCAATAGATATAAGATTCCTGGAATCTTTTCTACTGAATTATATTATTAAATAAAGTTGTATTTATACTACTGCTTCTCCTTGCAGATATTGTACTGCTATCAAGCACTTATCTGTCTTTGTCAATTTAATATTGAATTGAAAGTAGATCTTGAAGTGTACTAGAAAAGGTCTGAGCCTGTTTCTAGTTTTATTGAAAGATTAGATCTTTACTTTCTCTGCAATACCTTCTTTCTCCTGGCCTGTAAGCTGTGCTGCAACTTAATTCTCAATATTGACTGTATATTTATATATCTGATCAATTATTCCTTATTATTTCTTGACTTTAGCTTTGAGCTTCTGGATCTGAGCCAGTAAGACTTGTACTGTAACTGCTGTAGATATATCTTTCTATTAATTAGTTCTTTCTAAGCTAGAGTAATACTTACCTGAATCAACAAAATATTCTTTATCTTATATAGTTAAAAGACAAAGAGGGTTATTGTAATCTTGTATAGTTGAAAAGTTTTAAAAAAGTTATAGTTTTATATCTTTCAAGCTAATACTTCAAAAAATAGGTATTTAATATATTATAAAGTATCTTGTCTAATTAAGCAGGGCAGAATCTCAACTAAATCTTGGAAGTCTATAATACTCTTAGAGAATACACTCTGGTATATATCAAGCTTGCTTATTACTCTAAGCTGGTATTGTAGGCCTTGGCTCACTGTAGTGATAGGAAGTAATCTATTTCTCTAAAGAAATAAAGTAATCTAGCTAGAGGACAGCCTTGTACTGTATATCAGAGAAGGCCTAATAGAATATAAAAGTAGAGTATATATAATATTAAAGTAGAATTGTAGTACTGTTGTAGCTAGTGATCTAGAACTAAGAGTAAGTCTAAGATTAGTATTATTATTGAATACAAAGTAGAAAACTTCCATTTCTAAGAGTAGAGAAAACATATTCTTTATATATATAATGAAAACCCCTGGTAGATCTGGTAGATTATGTAGATATAGTAGATCTGAATCTACTGTATCTACTGAATCTACTGAGTCTATTATTTCTGTTATATAACTTTCTATTATATAATCTCCAGCTCTAGGAGTTTTTCCAGTTCTGCTGTGCCTCTTTCCTCTGGGTCATTATTAATCAATGATTCCTGCTAGTCTGTAACAAATAGAAACTGAGCTAGTATAAGCCAAGTAAGAAGAACTTGCAGGGCTGCTGGAAACTGTTAAAAACTATTAAAAATACTCTGAATACAGCAAAGAAGTATAGAGCTCTCTATATTTAATAAATAAAATAGTATAATCTTGATACAATAGATCTTAGTACAATTGTTTATACTTTAAATATACTTTGAAAGAACAGTTTTGAATAGAAATAGTAGTATTAAAAATAATAATACTGTTATAATTATACTAGAAAGTATATATTGTTTCAGTATTTATAAAAATATAATAATAAAGAAAATAAAAGAGAAAATAATAATAATCAGTAAATTTAAAAATATTTACTAATCAGTTATAGAAAGATTCTATATAAAAATTATCTAATCTATTTAATTTATTAAATCTGAAAATTATTAATCTTGATAATAAAACAGTGATTAATAATAATTTATTAGCTATAATCTTAGCTGATAATAAATAACAGAGTCTGACTAAGTCTGATATATATTTAAATATTATCAGAAGTAATCAGATATTCTTTACAGGAAGAGTAGAAAAGCTTGAAAAGCAAGCTAAAATAGATTCTCTATTAGATAGTAGTGCCTTTTATTATTATATATTATTAACTCTTACTGGCAAGATCCAGGTATAGTACTGAAAATATATTAAATTTATTTACTTATTTAATAATGAGAGAATAACTTTATCAGCAGTTACCTGAATTCTATTTTAACTAGATAAATAAAAAGAAATTATCTAAGTCAGAATTCTTGATAAATTAAATTTTAATCTTATTTTAAATTAATTTTAGTTGAAACAAATCAATCTCTATATCAATTAGTAAATTGAATGTATGACTATTACTGATAAATAAATTTTACAGTTTTTTTCAGTTATTTTTAAAAACTAGGCCTGCAAATACAGTATTTAAAATAATACTTCTTTAAATTTTATAATTGAACAGCAAGCTGTTTGTACAGCTTAGAAGAAATTAAATAAACTTATACTATATATTATCTAATCTAGTATAAAGAAGAATAAATCAGATCAGATTATATTTAACTATAAAAATCTATAAATTTGAAAAGTTCTTCAGCAATTTTAAAAGATTTTTTAATCTCAGTTACTGAACAAGTTACTACTAGTGTTATAGATTTATAGTATATATTATAAAATACCTTGTCTAATTAAGCAGAGCAGAACCTAACTAAACTTTAAAAATCTGTAATACTCTTAGAAGATATACTCTAGTATACATCAAGCTTGCTTATTACTCTAAGTATTACAAAGTATCTTGTCTGATTAAACAGGGTAGAACTTCAACTAAACTTCAGGAGTCTGTGATGCCTTTAGAGAATACACTCTGGTATATATCAAGCTTGCTTATTACTCTAAGCTGGTATTGTAGGCCTTAGCTTACTGTAGTGATAAAAAGTGATCTATTTCTCTAAAAAAATAAAGTAATCTAGCTAGAGGACAGCCTTGCACTATATATCAGAAAAGGCCTAATAAAATACAAAGATAGAGTATATATAATATTAAAGTAGAATTGCAGTGCTGTTATAGTTAATAATCTAGAACTAAGAGTAGATCTAAAATCAGTATTGTTATTAAATACAAAGTAGAAGATTTTTGTTTCTAAGAGTAGAGAAAACATATCCTTTATATATATAATAAAAACTCTTAGTAAATCTGGTAGATTATATAGATATAGTAGATCTGAATCTACTAGATCTATTGAATCTACTAAATCTACTGTTTCTATTATATAACTTTCTATTATATAATCTCCAGCTTCAGGAGTTCTTTCAGTTTCACTGTATTTTTTTTTTTCTAGATTATTATTAACTAATAATTTCTGTTAATCTGTAATATTATTTTCTTCTTTTCTAGTAAACTGTTTCAGCAATTCTATTTTTTTATAACTATTGCTTGTTCTACTTTCTTGTAGTAATTTTTCTTCTTTTATAAGTTTCTAGAATATATTAATTATAGTATTCAGCTACACTGCTTTTAACAAGATCTGTACTACTGATATTAAATATCTAGATATTATTATATCTTCTCTATATTATTGTTGTGAACAATCTAAGAAATCTTGTATTATATCAGAATATAATAAATATTATAGTGAATATATTTATCAGAGTAAATCTTGTATTTATAACTTGAATTTTATCTCTTACTCTGACTGGAACAAACTGTATTATATTTGTAATAAAATCAAGATTGATAAATATTGTATAGAAGAGGAGCAGGCTCAATACAATACTGATATTGCTTAACTAGATAATAAACTAATTTATTTCTTTACTGCTTGTCAAGAATCTATAAATTAAAACTGTTATCTTTATAATTAAGAAAAGTTTTTAAATAACTGTACAGGCAAATTCCTTGAATCTGATATTCAAACTTTCAAAGAATTAGAAAAATTAGAAGAGGAGGAAAAAAAAGAAAACAGGCTGAAACTATAGCTATAGATAAACTGCAAGTTCTATTAGCTATTATTAATAATATCCTCTCTTCTTCTGATTTCAACTTTACAGCTTTTAATAGCACTGTAATACTCTCTGAGTATTCTCTAAATTCTTAACAGATTTCTAAGTATTGTCTAACTGTAAGTATTCTTTTTATTTTACAAGATAGTATTATTTATTCTCTAATACTGTATCTTCTAGAATTTTTTCAACTTTGTATTTATTCAATTCTTTATTCTTAACTTTAAATAAATATTATCTAATGTTCTGAAGTACTTTTTTAATTAGTGAGATATAAAATATTAGATATATCTATATATTTTTTAACAAAGTAAGTTTATATATAACTGGTTTAATTTATTCTAAAACTCTGAAAGATCTGAGTTTCTGATAGTCAAGTTTATTATTTAATTATTTTATTTTTATATTTCTCTGTAAAAGATATATTCTCTCTCTCTCTTTAAAAATCAGTGCCTTCTAGCATTTCTTATTATAGTAATATTTTATCTGTTTACTGTAAAATTCCAAGTTTAATTACAGTTGCTTATATAATTTTCAAAGTTTTTAAATTCTTATCTCTTCTAGATATACTTTTGTTTCTGTGTGTTGCAGTACTTATAGAATATCTAATTCTTATCTATAATTTACAAAATATAGTATATATTCTGTTATTGCATATTTTAAACTGTTATAAACAATTTGTACTATCAGTAATAGTAAAACTTAGTTATCTTGTTAATTATTTATATAATTCTGTAAATATTGCTCTACTATCTGATTCAATCTTTCTACCAATCTGTCTGCCTGTAGATAGTATACTGTTGTAGTCTAGTATCTTATATCTAAGTATACTATGAATATTTTTCAGAAATATTCTATATATTTCAGATCTCTGTCTGAGATAATCTTTTTAAATAATTTATAGTTTGTAAATATATTCTGTAGTAGTATATATACTATCTCTAGTACTGATATTTCTTTAATAAATAGTAAAAAGTATATATATTTAGTTAATTAATCTGTAATTATTAGAATAGAGTTATACTCTATTTCTATTTACAGTTTCTTGAATTTCAGTAACTTTACAATGAAATTTATTACTATTAATTTCTATAGTACTTATAAATAAAGTATCAGCTGTAATAAGCTATACTTTTTATATTAATTTACTTTGTTTTATATATAATTGTAGTTTTATATATAATCTTTAACTGATATCTATAATTCTAGCTAATAATAGTTTTTTAAAATCCTTTCTTGAATTTTCTCAATTTCAAAATATTCTGCTATTGAATTGTTATAATTTTCCTTGAGAATTCTATTTCTCAATTTCAGTAGAATATAAATCAGTTCTTTGTATAATAGTAAACTATTGTTATTCTTGAACTTGTCTTTATATTTTATTTTCAATACAGTAAAGTTGTTCTGTATCTGAGTTTATAATTTATCTTTAAACTTTATCAATATAGTAATTAATTATATAGCTCTTAAAGTCTGATAATTAAAAATTAAAGTATTTATATTTTCTGCAGTTTTAAAAAGTACTTGTTTTTCTTTATAAACTGTTATCAGGTTTAACTGCCTGTTCAATATATCTGCTCAAGTATTGTCCTTTCTTTTACAATACTGTATTCTAAAATTATAGACTGCTAAGATCTTTGACTAACAAGCTTGATATTGTATCAACTTTTTTATAATTGTAAAATATTGAAAATTATAATAATCTGAAATTACAATTATCTAGTAATTTGTATTTTCTAAATATATTTATTATTTCTTCAGTGCTGCTACTATTGCAAGTAGTTTTTTATTATAAATATTATAGTTCTATTCAATTGATATTATTAATTTTATATAATAAATAATCAGTTTCTTTCTTTTTTAATTGTTTTCTTACTGTAATCTTGCTTTTATTATATAATTCAATATATCTGTATTTATAATTACAGGTTTTATAAAATTAAAATATATCTATATTTCTTCTTTTCAGAAAGCTTTTTTAATTACTTTAAATACTTTCTACTGTTATTCTCTCTAATAAAACTTGATATTTTTCTTGAAAAGAAATATAAGAAATTTTATTAAATCTGAAAACTTTTCTATAAACTGTCAGTAGTAATTTGTAAGTCTATATAATATTTAAATTTTAATTACAGTTTTCAGTATTAGCTACTTTTCTATTGCTTAAATCTTTGCTAAATCTATCTGTATATTCTCTGTAGTAATAATATATTTTAGAAACTCAATTTCTTTCTTAGAAAATTAGCACTTTTTTAGTTTTAACAGTATATCTTTCTCTCTCAATCTGTTAAATATTATTTTTATTTTTTCAGTATATTCTATCTTTATACTATCAGTAAAGATCAGGATATTGTCCAGATATACAACTATAAAATTATCCAGAAATTTGTAAAGAAGCTTATTAATTATTACTTGAAATATTGCTGGTGTATTGATTAACTTAAATAGTATAATCAAGTACTTAAAGTATCTGTAGTATATCTGAAATACTGTTTTCTATTCCTTATCTTCTTTAATCTTGATTTAGTTGTATCCTGCTTTTAAATTAAGTAAAGTAAACTATTTAATTCTTTAAAATCAGTTTTATATTTTCTTAATCAAAGATAACAGGTATCAGTTCTTAATTGTAATACTGTTTAATTATTAATAATCTATATATAGTTGTAACTTGCTATTTTTTTTTGATATAAAGATAATAGAGTATCTTACTAGTAATATCAATAGTCTAATAAACTCTTTCTCTAGGTTTTTATTAATATATTGGTATAATTCTTTTAGCTCTTTTTTATTTAATTAATATATCAGCTTGTATATCAGCTCTTTTTCTTCTAGCAATAGTATTTTATAATTTTATTTTCTATATTCTAGTAAACTCTTAAACAGTTCTTTCTTCTCAAACATTTCTCTATAGTTCCAGTATTTTTTAGATATTATCTTTCTGACTTTTTCAAATATATTTCAGTTTATTTTCTTGAGTAAGGTCCCAGCAGTTTTTTTATATTCAATAGTATTTATCTATTTAATCAATTATTTTTATACTATCTATTCTTAGTTACTCAGCTTATCTATTGCTGTAGTCTTATACCTGATTTTCTGTAAACTGTAAATTGTTTCTGGTATTAAATCTAGTACTGAAGAATATCTATATCTGTTTAGCCTTATTATTTCTTTCTGCCAATATATATCAGGGTTATACAGCTTTAACTAGAGCAGTTCTAAAATAATATTATAACTTTTTAAATTAGTTATATTGAAGTTTACAAGTTCTTGATATTCTTGTATTACTAATAGTTTTAAATATATTTTCTATTATATAAAGTCTAGCTAACTTCTATCTAACCTGTTTAGTTAATACAGTTTTTTCTTTAATTCTATTAATAGTCTAGCTCTTTTTATAAAACTTCTGTCTATAAAAATTCCAGTTGCTCCTGAATCAATTAAAGTATATATATAGTATTCTCTCAAGATTACAGTAATTGCTAGATAGCAGTTTTAATCTATATTAGCTAATAACTGTTCTGTTATATTGCTTATAAGTACTTGTTTATAGCAATACTGTTATTTTCTATCTGCAGTTATAAAGTATCAGTTTTCTATTTTAATTTCTATAATAAATCTTTTAAAATTCTTTTAAATACTGTTATCTATTGCTTGACTAGTTTTTTTCAAATTTTAAATATTCCAGATTTGTTTCTTTCTAATCAGTTTTATAATATCTTGACTTTGCTCTACTATAGATCTGTAGTTGTTATCTTAACCTATATTTCCTTATATCAAGTTTTATAATATATTTGTAACTCAGTACTTTTATTATATTAATAATATTACTCTTTTTTCCAGTATTCTGTTAGCTCTACTGATTTTTATATATAATTGATTTTATATATATTGTATCTCAGCTTTCTATATATTTCTGTACAGTATATTCAAGATATTTCTGTATATTATAGATAGTTGATATTATACAATAGATGATTTATCTATTCTTTAAGTATAAAAGTTAGCTTTTTAAAATAGCTTTTATTGCTGATCTATACTTTCTATAGTAGTTATAGAAAATATTTATTTACCTGTTTCTCTCTGCAGTGTATTCTGCAATTGTTTATTCAATATAATAATCAAGTCAGTATTCTGACTCTATACTTGTTATTGTCCTTTAGTCTGATATTGTAGTAACTGGTTATTTGTTGATTTATTCTATAGTAAATATAGTTCAATATTTCTCTCTACAGCAACTCTGTATTTTTATTCTTATTAAAGCCTGAGATTATATATTTTTTTAATTATAATTTTTCTATCTAAGTTGCTTTTAACTGCTTCAGTAGATCTGAATAGTACTGGTTATCTTTTACTTCTCAGTAAAATAAACAGCTATCTGTATAACAGAATAATTAATATATTTTTTTATACTGTAGATATTCAATATTTGTTTTATCTTATAAACTAAGCTATTTTAGTATTTTTTAAACATCTTTCTATACTTCAACCTCATTACATTGCCTGCAATCTTTTATATTATATTTATACAATCTATAATAGTAATAGATTAGATTATTTCTGATTTACTGAATTTTTTTATTCTGTATTTTCTTGTGCTATTTGCAATTATATATAAATATAGAAAATTTGTAATATTATAGATATTCTAAATTTATAATATTCTGATTCTTTTTCTTCTAATAATAGTTACAATCTTTACTATTTTCTTGTAGATTTTCTAACTCTTGCTGTTTCTCACACTCTTTCCAGTATAGATTTCAGTGATTAGATAATAGATATTCTATTTTTATTATTTCAGTTAGCTTAGCTGCTTCACTGTTGATTTCTGCTTGTCAAATTTTTATTAATTCTTAGAATATTTGTTCTACTATAACTTCTTATAGCTGATCTTATTTATTTACTGTATCACTAGTTTCAGCTCTAATTGTATATAGAAATTATTATTTATTTCTACCAGTATTAGCAGTAGAGTAGTATTATTCTCTTATAGTTGCTCTCAGCTTTTATTATAGCTGATTTCTATTTTTTTTATAACAATTTCTTATAAAGTGTTTTGATTTCTTATAAAAGAAATATAACTTTTTCTAGTATAGCTTGTTTTTTTTATAGTTCTGATTTCTTGTAATTGTATCTAGTTCTATAAATTATAATCTGTAAAGATTATAATTTTCTTTGTATATCTATTACTTTACAGTGTAGTTTAAAAACTACTTATAGTTTTTTTATTCTAGATATTTTTTCTAAATTCTTGTATCTATATATACTGTATATTTAATTATCTTAGATAGTATATTGAATTGTTCTTCTAATCTGATTATTTCATTCTTAACTTCTTCTTTAAGTCTATTATATACAGCTCTTACTAATACATTATTATTCTAATTCAATACTGCAGCTAGTTATTAGAATTCTACTAGATATTCAGATATATTTTTTATTTATTGAATCTGTCTAATTTTCTATACTGCTATTATTTTTTTATTAGAAATTCTAAAATTTGCTGTTAATACTTTTTTAAATAATTCAAAATCCTTTATTACAAGAATTCTTTCAGTTTTAATAAATATAAGATCTCTGGAATCTTTTCTGCTAAACTATATTGTTAAATAGAGTTATACTTATACTGCTGTTTCTTCCTGCAGGTATTATACTGCTACCAAGCACTTATCAGTTTTTATTAACTTAGTATTGAATTGAAAATAGATTTTAAGATATACTAGAAAAGATCTGAACCTGCTTCTAGTTCTGTTAAAAAATTGAATCTTTACTTTCTCTGTAATATCTTCTTTCTTCTGGCCTGTAGACTGCACTGCAACTCAATTTTCAATATTAACTGTATATTTATATATTTAATTAATTATTTCCTGTTACTTTTTAACTTTAGCTTTGAGCTTCTGAATCTAAGTCAGTAAGACTTATACTATAACTGCTATAGATATATCTTTCTATTAGTTAGTTCTTTCTAAGCTAGAGTAATACTTATCTGAATCAACAAAGTATTCTTTGTCTTATATAGTTGAAAGACAAAGAAAGTTATTATAATCTTATATAGTTGAAAGATTCTGAAAGAATTTATAGACTTGTATAGTTGAAAATCTTTAATATAGTTTTATATCTTTCAAGCTAATACTTTAAAAAATAGGTGTTCAATATATTATAAAGTACCTTGTCTGATTAAATAGGGCAGAACTTTAACTAAATCTTGAGAATTTGTAATACTCTTAGAAAATATACTCTAGTATATACCAAGCTTGCTTATTACTCTAAGCTGGTATTGTAGGCCTTAGCTTATTGTAGTAATAAAAGATAATCTACTTCTTTAAAGAAATAAAATAATCTAGCTAGAGAACAGCCTTGCACTGTATATCAGAAAAGGCTTAATAGAATATAAAGATAGAGTATATATAATATCAAAATAGAATTACAGTGCTGTTGTAGCTAGTAATCTAAAACTAAGAGTAGATCTAAGATCAGTATTATTATTGAATACAAAGTAAAAAACTTTTGTTTCTAAGAGTGGGAAAAACACATCCTTTATATAGATAATAAAAACTCTTAGTAGATCTGGTAGATTGTATAGATATAGTAGATCTGAATTTACCAGGTCTACTGAGTCTATTGAATCTACTATTTCTATTATATAACTTTCTGTTATATAATCTCCAGCTCTAGAAGTTCTTCTAGTTCTACTGTATTTCTTTTCTCCTGAATTATTATTAATAAATGATTCCTGTTAGTCTATAACACTAAGTTAATATTGTAGGCCTTGGCTTACTGTAGTAATAGAAGGTAATCTACTTTTCTAAAGAGATAAAGTAATCCAGTTAGAAAACAGTCTTGTACTGTATATCAGAAAAGACTTAATAGAATACAAAGATAGAATATATATAATATTAAAGTAGAATTGCAGTACTGTTATAGATAGTAATTTAAAATTAAAAATAAGTCTAAGATTAATATTGTTACTGAATACAAAGTAAAAGACTTTTATTTCTAAAAATAGAAAAAATCTATTCTTTATATATATAATAATTTCTTTGGTAGATCTGGTAGATTTAATAGATAAATCTATCAATACTACTGAATCTACTATTCTGTAGATCTAGTAAATCTGATAGATAAATTTACCAGTGCTATCAGTTCTACTACCTGAATTATATAATCTTTTCTAGTTATATAACTTTTAAGTTTTATTAATTTCTCTATTCTGCTGTACTTTTGAAGTTATTGTCAACTAATAGTCTCTGCTAGTCTGTAATATTATTCTCTTTTTTTTTAGTAAGTTGTTCCAGCAATCTGTTTCTTTTCTTTATAATCAGTGCTGTTTCTACTTTTAGTTGTTCTTCCTTCTCTTTTCTTATAAGTGTCTCTTGAAATATATTGACTATAGCACCTAGCTACACTGCTAAAAATCAAGCTTGAGCTGCTGATATCAAGTATATATATATTATTATATCTTCTATATATTATTATTATAAACAAAGGAAAATACCTTGTATTATCTCTAAAAATAATAAGCATTATAGTAAATATATTCAGTTAAATAAATTGTATATTTCAGAAGAGAAATTTTTTATTCAGTTTAAATAGTTCAAACTGCACTGTACCTGCAATAAAATTAAATTAAAGAAAAAACTTATCTATAAAAAATTTTATTGTCTTTCCTCTCAGCTTTCTATTACTATAAATTATTTAAACTGTTTCAAAGAGCAGAAACAGTTTCTGAATAAAAAGATTGACAAATTCATTCAGTCAGATATACAAACTCTTGAAAAGTTAGAAAAATTAGAAGAGAAGAAAAATAAAAGAAAACAAGTTAAGATTATAGCTACAGATAAGCTATAAGCTCTGCTAGTTATTATCAGTAATATCCTCTCTTCTTCTAGTTTTAACTTTATAGCTTTTAATAGTACTGCAATATTTTTTAAATATTCTCTAAATTTTTAATAGATTTTCAAGTGTTATCTAACTGTAGATATTCTTTCTATTTTATAAAGTAATATTATTCTTTTTTTAATACTGTATTTTCTAGAATTTTCTCAACTTTATATTTATTCAGTTCTTTATTCTTGATTTTAAGTGAATATTGTCTAGTATTCTAAAGTACTTTTTTAATTAATAAAATATAGAATATTAGATATATCTGTATATTTTTTAATAAAGTGAGTTTGTATATAACTGATTTAATTTATTTTAAAACTTTGAAAGATCTAAATTTTTAATAATTAAGTTTATTGCTTGATTGTTTTATTTTTATATTTTTTTATAAAAAATATATTCTTTCTCTTTCTTTAAGAACTAGTATTTTCTGGTATTTTTTATTGTAGTAATATTTTATCTGTTCACTGTAGAATTTTAAGTTTAATTACAGTTATTTATATAATTTTTAAAATTCTTAAACTCTTGTCTCTTCTAGATACACTCTTGTTTTTATATATTATAGTACTTGTAGAATATCTGGTTCTTCTCTATAATTTGCAAAATATAGTATATATTCTGTTATTATATATTTTAAACTATTGTAAGTAATCTGTGCTGTTAGTAATAGTAAAACCTAGTTATTTTATCAATTATTTATATAATTCTGTAGATATTGCTCTACTGTTTAATTCAATCTTTCTATCAATCTATCTGCCTGCAGATAGTATACTATTGTAGTTTAGTATTTTACACTTAAATATACTGTAAATATTCTTTAGAAATATTTTATAAACTTTGAATCTCTGTCTAAGATAATTTTTTCAAGTAATTTATAATTTATAAATATATTCTGTAGTAATATATATACTATCTCTAGTACTGATATTTCTTTGATAAACAGTAAGAAGTATATATATTTAGTTAATTAATCTGTAACTGTTAGAATAGAGTTATATTTTATTTCTATTTATAATTTTTTAAATTTTAATAACTTTATAATAAAATCTATTGCTATTAATTTCTATAATATTTATAAGTAAGATATCAGCTATAGCAGGCTATACTTTTTATATTAATTTATTTTATTTTATATATAATTACAGTTTTGTATATAATTTCTGACTAATAACTATAATTCAAACCAGTAATAGTTTCTTGAAATTCTTTTCTAAATTTTCTCAATTTTAAAATATTCTGTTATTAAATTATTATAATTTTCTTGTAGAATTCTGTTTCTTAATTTCAGTGAAATATAAATCAGTTTTTTGTATAATAACAAACTATTGCTATTTTTAAATTTATTTTTATATTTAATCTTCAATACAGTAAGATTATTCTATATCTAAATTTGTAATTTATTTTCAAATTCTACTGATATAGTGATCAATTATATAGCTTTTAAAATCTGATAATTAAAGATTAGAGTATTTATATCTTCTACAGTTTTAAAAAGTATTTTTTCTTTTTTATAAACTGTTATAAATCTGATCTCCTGTTTATTATATTTGTCTAAGTATTGTTCTTTTCTTTGCAATATTGTATTCTAAACTTATAGACTGCTAAGATCTCTGATTAATAAGCTTGATATTATATCAACTTCTTTATAGTTATAAAGTATTGAAAGTTGTAATAGTCTGAAATCATAATTATCTAATAATTTATATTTTTTAAATATACTTACTATTTCTTCAGTGCTACTACTATTACAAGTAGTTCTTTATTATAAATATTGTAGTTCTATTCTGTTACAGACTAATAAAGACTATTGATTACAAATAATCCAGAAAAGTAAAAGTACAGTAGAACAGAGAAACCAGTAAAACTTGAAAGTTATATAACTAGAAGATTATATAATTCAGAGTAGTAGAACTAATAGTACTAGTAGATTTATCTACCAGATCTACTAGATCTATAGATAGTAGATTCAGTAGTATAAGTAAATTTATCTATCAGATCTACCAGATCTACTAAAGAAATTATTATATATATAAAGAATATATTTTCTCTACTCTTAGAAACAGAAGTCTTCTATTTTATATTTAATAATAATACTAATTTTAGATCTACTCTTAGTTTTAGATTACTAGCTATAATAGCACTACAATCTTATTTTAATATTATATATACTCTACTTTTATATTCTATTAGACCTTTTCTGATATACAGTATGTTACAGACTAACAGAGACCATTGATTAACAACAACCTAGAGAGGTAAAAGTGCAGTAGAATAGAGAAACCAGTGAAACTTGAGAGTTATATAACTGGAAGATTATATGATCTAAAGTGGTAGAACTGATAGTACTGATAGATTTGTTTACCAGATCTACTAGGTCTACAGAGAGTAGATTCAGTAGTACTGGTAGATTTGTCTACCAGATCTACCAGATCTACCAAGGAAATTATCATATATATAAAGAACATGTTTCTCCCACCCTTAGGAACAGAAGTCTTCTACTTTGTATTCAATAACAATACTGATCTTAGATCTATTCTTAGTTCTAGATCACTAGCTACAACAGCACTGCAATTCTACTTTGATATTATATGTGCCCTATCTTTGTATCCTATTAGGCCTTCCCTGATATACAGTGCAAGGCTGTCCTCTAGCTGGATTACTTTGTCCCTTTGGAGAAGTAGATCACTCCCCCATCACTACAGTGAGCCAAGGCCTACAATACTGGCTTAGGGTAATAAGCAAGCTTGGTGTATACCAGAGTGTATCCTCTAAGGGCATCACAGACCCCTGAGGTTTAGTTGAGGTTCTGCCCTGTTTAATTGGACAAGGTACTTTGTAACACAGTACAAGGCTGTCTTCTAGCTGAATTACTTTATTCTTTTAAAGAAGTAGATCACTCTTTATTACTACAGTAAGCTAAAGTCTATATACTAGCTTAGAATAATAAGCAAGCTTGGTGTATACCAGAGTATATTCTCTAAGAGTATTACAGACCCTTGAGATTTAATTAGATTTTGCCCTATTTAATTGAACAAAGTACTTTGTAATATATTGAATATCTATCTTTTAAAGTATCAGCTTGAAGAATATAAAACTACAACTTTTTCAAAATCTTTCAACTATACAAAATTACAATAACCCTCTTTATCTTTCAATTATACAAGACAAAGAATATATTGTTGATTCAGGTAAGTATTACTCTAGCTTAGAAAAAACTAATTAATAGAAAGACTTGTCTACAGCAGTTACAGTACAAGTTTTACTGGTCTGGATTCAGAAACTTGAAACTAAGATCAAGAAGTAGTAAGAAATAATTAACTAAATATATAAATATACAGTTAATATTAAGAATAAAGTTACAGCACAATCTACAGGCCAGGAAAAAGAAGATATTACAGAGAAAGTAAAAATTTAATTTTTTAATAGAACTAAAAGTAGGCTCAGATCTTTTCTAGTATATCTTGAAATCTACTTTCAATTCAATATCAAGTTAATGAAAACTGACAAGTATTTAATAGTAGTATAATACCTGCAGGGAGAAGCAGTAGTATAAATATAACTATATTTAATAATATAGTTTAGTAGAAAAGATTTCAGAGATCTTATATCTATTGAAACTGAAAGAATTCTTGTAATAAAAGACTTTGAATTATTCAAGAAAGTATTAACAGTAAATTTTAGAATTACTGATAAAGAAACAACAGTAATATAAAAAATTGTATAGATTTGATAAATAAAAAATACAGCTAGATATCTAGCAGAATTCCAATAATTAGCTGTAGTATTGAACTAGAATGATAATATATTAGCAGGAGCTGTATATAACAGGCTCAAAGAAAAGATCAAGAATAAAATAGCTAGATTAGAGAAATAACTTAATATATTATCTAAGATAATTAAATATACAGTATATATAGATACAAGGATTTAGAAAAAATATCTAGAATAAAAAAGCTACAAATAGTTCTCAAACTATACTGCAAAGTAATAGATATATAGAGAAAACTACAATTCTTATAGATTACAATTTATAGAACTAAATACAACTACAAGAAGCTAGAACTATAAGAAAAATAAGCTATACTAGAAGAAATTGTATTTTTTTTATAAGAAATCAGAATACTTTGTAAGAAATTGTTATAAAAAATACAGAAACCAGCTATAACAAGAGCTGAGAGCAACTATAAGAGAATAATACTACTCTACTATTAATACTAGTAGAGATGAACAACAATTCCTATATACAACTAGGGCTGAAACTAGTAATATAGAAGAGGAGTAGGAACAGCTATAAGAAGTTATAATAAAATAGATATTCTAAGAACTAATAGAAACTTGACAAGCAGAAATCAACAATAAAGCAGCTAAGCTAACTGAAATAACAAGAATAGAGTATCTATTACCTGACTATCAGAATCTATACTGGAAAGAGTATAAGAAACAGTAAGAGTTAGGAAATCTATAAGAAGATAACAAAGATTGCAACTATTACTAAAAGAAGAAAAATCAAAATATTACAGATCTGGAACATCTATAATATTATAAATTTTCTATATTTATATATAATTGCAAATTTGCAAGTAGTACAAGAAGATACAGGATAAAGAAATTCAGTAAATCAGAAATAATCTAACCCACTACTATTATAAGCTGTATAGATATAATGTAAAAGATTGCAAGCAATACAATAAAATTAAAGTATAAAAAGATATCTAAAAGACACCAGAATAGCCCAGTTTATAAGACAAGGCAAATATTAAATATCTACAGTATGAAGAAATACATTGATTATTCTGTTATACATATTACAAAGTACCTTGTCCAATTAAACAGGGCAGAACTTCAACTAAATCTCAGAGGTTTGTAATACCTTTAGAGAATATACTCTAGTATACACCAAGCTTGCTTATTACTCTAAGCTGGTATTGTAGGCCTTGGCTTACTGTAGTAATAGAGGGTAATCTACTTTTTTAAAGAGATAAAGTAATCCAGCTAGAGGACAGCCTTGCACTGTATATCAAGAAAGGCCTAATAAAATACAAAGATAGGGTATATATAATATCAAAGTAGAATTGCAGTACTGTTATAGCTAGTAATTTAAAATTAAGAATAGGTCTAAAATCAATATTATTATTGAATACAAAGTAGAAGACTTCTGTTTCTAAGAATAGGAGAAACATATTTTTTATATATATAATAAAAATCCTTAGTAGATCTGGTAGATTGTATAAATATAGTAGATCTAAATCTACCAGGTTTACTAAGTCTACTGAGTCTACTATTTCTATTATATAACTTTCTATTATATAATTTTCAGCTCTAGAAGTTCTTCTAGTTCTACTGTATTTCTTTTCTTCTAAGTTATTATTAATCAATAATTTCTGTTAGTCTATAATATTATCTTCTCCTTTTTTAGCAAGCTGTCTCAGTAATTCTATTTCTTTATAACTATTACTTGTTTCACTCTCTTACAGTAGTCTTTCTTCTCCTGTAAATTTCTGAGATATATTAACTATAGCACTCAGCTATACTACTTTTAACAAGATCTATACTGCTGATATTAAATATCTAGATATTATTATATCTTCTCTATATTATTGCTGTGAACAATCTAAAAAATCTTGTATTATATTAAAATACAATAAATATTGTAGCAAATATATTTATCAGAATAAATTCTGTATTTGTAATTTAAACTTTATTTCTTACTCTAACTGAAACAAATTATATTATACTTATAATAAAATTAAAGCTGATAAACATTGTACAGAAAAGAAGCAGGCTCAATATAATACTGATATTGTTTATCTAGATAATAAACTGACTTGCTTCTTCACTACTTGTTAAGAATCTATAAATTGAAACTGTTATCTTTATAATTAAGAAAAGTTCTTAAATAACTGTGCAGGTAAATTCCTCAAATTCAATATCCAAATTCTTAAAAAGTTAGAAAAGTTAGAAGAAGAAGAGAATAAAAGAAAATAGACTAAGACTACAGCTACAGATAAATTGCAAGCCCTGCTAGCTATTATCAGCAATATTCTCTCTTCTTCTGATTTTAATTTTACAGCTTTCAATAGTACTGTAATACTTTCTAAGCATTCTTCAAATTCTTGACAGGTTTTCAAATACTGTCCAACTGTAGATATTCTTTCTATTTTATAAAATAGTATTATTTATTTTCTAATACTGTATCTTCTAGGATTTTCTCAACTTTATATTTATTCAGTTCTTTGTTCTTGACTCCAGGTGAATATTATCTGATATTCTAGAGTACTTTTTCAATTAGTAAGATATAAAAAGTTAAGTATATCTATATTTCCTTCAGTAAAGCAAGTTTGTATGTAACTGGTTCAATCTATTTCAAAACTCTGAAAGATCTGAGTTTTCAATAGTTAAATTTGTCACTTAGCTATTTTATCTTTATATTTCTTTGTAAAAGATATACTTTCTCTCTCTCTTTAAAAACTGGCATTTTCTGGTATTTCTTGTTGTAGTAATATTTTATTTGTTTACTGTATAATTCTAAGTTCAATTGCAGTTGCTCATACAATTTTCAAAGTTTTTAAATTTTTATCTCTTCTAGATATACTCTTGTTTCTGTGTGTTGCAGTACTTGTAGAATATTTGGTTCTTGTCTATAATTTATAAAATATAGTGTATATCCTGTCATTGCATATTTTAAACTATTATAGACAATCTGTACTGTCAGTAATAATAAAACCCAGTTATCTTATCAGTTATTTATATAATTTTATAAGTATTGCTCTACTGTTTAGTTCAATTTTTCTATCAATCTATCTGCCTGTAGATAGTATACTATTGTAGCTTGGTATTTTATATTTAAATATACTATAAATATTCTTTAAAAATATCTTATAAACTTCAGGTCTCTATCTGAGATAATTTTTTTAAATAATCTATAATTTGTTAATATATTCTATAATAGTATATATACTATCTCTGGTACTGATATTCTTTTAATGAACAGTAAGAAGTATATATATTTAGTTAATTAATCTGTAACTGTTAGAATAGAGTTATATTCTATTTCTATTTGCAGTTCCTTGAATTTCAGTAACTTTACAATGAAATCTATTACTATCAATTTCTATAGTATTTATAAGTAAGGTATTAACTGTAGTAAGCTATATTTTTTATATTAATTTACTTTATTTTATATACAATTACAGTTTTATATATAATTTCTAACTAATATCTATAATTTTAGTTAATAATAGTTTCTTGAAATCCTTTTCTGGGTTTTTTCAATTTTAAAATATTCTGCTATTGAATTGTTGTAATTCTTCTGGAGAATTCTATTTCTTAATTTCAGTGGAATATAAATCAGTTTTTTATATAATAGCAATTTATTACTATTCTTAAACTTATCTTTATATTTAATTTTCAATACAGTAGGATTATTCTGTATCTGAGTTTATAATTTATTTTCAAGCTCTATTAATATAGTAACCAATTGTATAGCTCTTAAAGTCTGGTAATTAAAGATTAGAGTATTTATATCTTCTGCAGTTTTAAAAAGTGCTTGTTTCTTCTTATAAGCTGTTATCAGATCTGACTGCCTGTTTAATATATTTGTCCAAGTATTGTTCTTTTCTTTGTAATACTGTATTCTAAAATTATAGACTGCTAAAGTCTCTAATTAACAAGTTTAATATTATATCAACTTCTTTGTAGTTATAAAGTATTGAAGATTATAATAATTCAAAATTATAATTATCTGGTAATTTGTATTTTTTAAATATACTTACTATTTCTTCAGTACTGCTACTACTACAAGTAGTTTTTTATTATAAATATTATAGTTTTATTCAGTCAGTATTATTAATTTTATATAGCAAGCAATCAGTTTCTTTTTTTCTTAATTATTTTCTTACTGTAATCTTGCTTTTATTATACAATTCAATATATCTATATCTATAATTACAGGTTTTATAGAATTAAAATATATCTGTATTTCTTCTTTTTAAAAAGCTTTTTTAATTACTTTAAATACTTTCTACTGTTATTCTTCTCAATAAAACTCAATATCTTTCTTGAAAAGAGATATAAGAGATTTTATTAAATCTGAAAATTCTTTTATAAACTGTCAGTAGTAGTTTACAAGTTTATATAATATCTGAACTTTGATTACAGTTTTTAGTATCAGCTACTCTTCTATTACTTGAATCTTTGCTAGATCTATCTATATACTCTCTATAGTAACAATATATTCTAGAAACTTGATTTTTTTCTTGAAAAATTTATACTTTTCCAGTTTTAACAGTATATTTTTTTCTTATAGCCTGTTAAATACTATCTTTACTTTCTCAGTGTATTCTATCTTTGTACTATCAGTAAAGATCAGGATATTGTCTAGATATACAACTACAAAGTCATTCAAAAATTTGTAAAGAAGTTTGTTAATTATTATTTAAAATATTACTAGTATATTAATTAGTCTGAACAGTATAACTAAGTATTTAAAGTATCTGTAGTATATTTAAAATACTATTTTCTATTCTTTATCTTCTTTTATCCTGATTTAGTTGTATCCTGCTCTCAAATTTAGTGAAGTAAACTATTTAATTTCTTGAAATCAATTTTATATTTCTTCAATTAATAGTAACAGATATCAGTTCTTGATTGTAATACTGTTTAATTATTAATAATTTATATACAGTTGTAACTTGCTATCTTTCTTTGATATAAAAATAATAGAGTATTCTACTGGTAATATTAATAGTCTGATAAACTCTTTCTCTAGGTTTTTATTAATATATTGATGTAATTCCTTTAGCTCTTTTTTGTTTAGTTAATATATTGGCTTGTATATTAGCTCTTTTTCTTCTAATAATAATATCTTGTAGTTCTATTTTCTATATTCTAGTAAACTCTTAGACAGCTCTTTCTTCTTAAATATTTCTCTATAGTTCCAGTATTCCTTAGATACTATTTTTCTGACTTTTTTAGATATATTTTAGCTTATTTTCCTGAGTAAAGTTCCAGCAGTCTTTTTATATTCAATAGCATTTATTTATTCAATTAATTGTTTTTATACTGTTTGTTCTTGATTGTTCAGCTTATCTATTACTGTAGTCTTGTATCTAGTTTTCTATAAACTGTAAATTGTTTCTAGTATCAAGTCTGGTACTGAGAAATATTTATATCTATTTAACTTTATTATTCTCTTCTGCCAGTGTATATCAGAGTTATATAACTTCAATTAGAGTAGTTTCAAGATAATATTATAACTTTCTAGATTAATTATATCAAAGCTTACAAGCTCTTGGTATCTCTGTATTACTAATAATTCCAGATATATTTTCAATTGTACAAAGTTTAACTGATTTTTATCTAATCTATTTAGTTAATACAGTTATTTCTTTAATTCTGTTAATAGCCTAGCTCTTTTTATAAAACTTCTATTTATAAGAATTTCAGTTGCTTCTGAATTGATTAAGATATATATACAGTATTCTTTCAAGGTTACAGTAACTGCTAAATAGCTGTTTTAATCTATATTAGCTAATAACTATCCTGTTATATTGCTTACAGGTACTTGTTTATAACAATACTGTTATTTTCTATTTGCAGTTATAAAATATCAGTCTTCTATTTTAATTTCTATAATAGATTTTTTGAAATTCTTTTAAATACTGTTATTTATTGCTTAACTAGTTCTTTTCAAATTTTAAATACTCCAGGTTTATTTCCTTCTAGTCAGTTTTATAGTATCTTAACTTCACTTTATTATAGATCTGTAGTTGTTATTTTAGCCTGTATTTTCTTATATTGGGCCTTATAATATATCTATAACTTAGTACTTTTATTATATCAATAATATTGCTTTTCTTCCCAGTATTCTATTAGCTTCACTGGTTTTTATATATAATTAATCTTGTATATATTGTACCCCAGCTTTCTATATACTCCTGTACAGTATATTCAAGGTATTCCTGTATATTATAGATAGTTAATATTGTATAATAAATAATCTATTTATTCTTTGAATATAAAAGTTAGTTTTCTAGAATAGCTTTTATTACTGATTTATACTTTCTATAGTAGTTATAGAAAATATTTATTTATCTGTTTCTCTCTGTAGTATATTCTGCAATTATTTATTCAATATAACAACTAAATTAGTATTTTAACTCTGTACTTATTATTATTCTTTGATCTGGTATTGTAGTAACTAGTTATTTCTTAATTTATTCTATAGTAGATATAGTTTATAATCTTTCTCTACAGCAACTCTGTATTTTTATCTTTATTAAAGTTTAAGATTATATATTCTTCTAGTTATAATTCTTCTGTTTAAATTGCTCTTAACTGCTTCAGTGAATCTGGATAATACTAGTTGTCTTTCACTTCTCAGTAGAATGGACAGCTATTTATATAATAGAATAATTAATATATCCTTTTATACTGTAGATATTTAATATTTATCTTATTTTATAAACTGAGCTATTCCAGTACCTTTTAAATATCTTTTCATACTTTAACTTCATTGCATTACTTGCAATTTTTTATATTATATCTGTACAGCCTATAATAGTAGTAGATTGAATTATCTTTAATTTGCTGAATTTCCTTATTCTATATCTTCTTATATTATTCACAATTGCATGTAAAAGTAGGAAATTTATAGTTTTATAAGTATTCCAGATCTATAATATTCTGGTTCTTTTTTTTCCAGTAATAGTTGCAATTTTTACTACTTTCTCATGAGTTTTCTAACTCTTACTGTTTCTCACACTCTTTTCAATGTAGATTCCAGTGATTGGATGATAAATACTCTATTCTTGTTATCTCAGTTAGCTTGGCTGCCTTACTGTCAATTTCTACTTGTCAAGTCTTTATTAGTTCTTGGAATATCTGTTCCACTATAATTTCTTATAGTTTATTCTACTTATCTACTGTATTACTAGTTTCAGCTCTAGTTGTATATAGAAATTGTTATTTACTTTTACCAGTATTAATAATAGAGTAGTATTATTCTCTTATTATTGCTCTCAGCTCTCTTTATAGCTGATTTCTGTTCTTTTTATAGTAATTTCTTACAAAGTATTCTGGTTTCTTGTAAAAGAAATATAACTTTTTCTAGTATAGCTTGTCTTTTTTATAGTCTTAGCTTCTTATAGTTGTATTTAATTTTATAGATTATAGTTTATAAAGATTATAATTTTCTCTGTATATCTGTTACTTTGCAGTGTAATTTAAAAACTATTTGTAATCTTTCTATTCTAGATATTTTTTTCAAATTCTTGTATCTATATATACTGCATGTTTAATTATTTCAGATAATATATTGAGTTGTTTCTTTAATCTAACTATTTCATTCTTAATTTTTTCTTTGAACCTGTTATATACAGCTCCTACTAATACACTATTGTTCCAGTTCAATACTACAGCTAGTTATTGAAATTCTGCTAAGTATCCAGCTGTATTTCTTATTTATTGAATCTGTCTGATTTTCTGTACTGCTATTATCTCTTTATCAGTAATTTTAAAATTTGCTGTTAATATTTTCTTGAATAATCTGAAATTCTTTATTACAAGAATTCTTTCAATTTCAATAGATATAAGATCCCCAGAATCTTTTCTGCTAAATTATATTGTTAAATAGAGTTGTACTCATACTGCTGCTTTTCCTTGCAGGTATTGTACTGCTACCAAGTACTTATCAGTCTTTATTAACTTAGTATTAAATTGAAAGTAGATTTCTAGATATACTAAAAAAGATCTGAGCCTGCTTCTAGTTCTATTAAAAAATTAGATCTTTATTTTCTCTGTAATATCTTCTTTCTCTTAGCCTGCAGGCTGTACTGCAATTTAATTCTCAATATTAACTGTATATTTATATATCTGGTCAATTATTTCTTATTGCTTCTTAACTTTAGCTTCAAGCTTCTGAATCTAAGCCAGTTAAGCTTGTACTGTAACTGCTATAGATATATCTTTCTATTAGTTAATTCTTTCTAAGCTAGGATAATACTTACCTGAATCAACAAAGTGTTCTTTGTCTTGTATAGTTGAAAGATAAAGAGGATTATTGTAATCTTGTATAGTTGAAAGATTCTAAAGAAATTTGTAGGCTTGTATAGTTAAAAGCCTTTAATATAGTTTTATATTCTCCAAGCCAATACTTCAAAAGATAGGTGTTTAATATATTATAAAGTACTTTGTCTAATTAAGCAGGGCAGAACCTCAACTAAATTTCAAGAGTCTGTAATACTTTTAGAGGATATACTTTAGTATATATCAAGTTTGTTTATTACTCTAAGTCAGTATTGTAGGCCTTGGCTTACTGTAGTAATAGAGGATAATTTACTTCTCTAAAGAGACAAAGTAATCCAGTTAGAAGACAGCCTTGCACTGTATATCAGAAAAGGTCTAATAGAATACAAAGATAGGATATATATAATATTAAAGTAGAATTGTATTGCTGTTATAGCTAGTAATCTAGAACTAAGAGTAGATCTAAGATCAGTATTATTATTGAATACAAAGTAAAAGACTTCTATTTCTAAAAATAGAGAAAACATGTCCTTTATATATATAATAAAAATCTTTAATAGATCTAGTAGATTGTATAGATATAGTAGATCTAAATCTACTAGATCTACTGAGTCTACTGAGTCTACTGTTTCTATTATATAACTTTCTATTACATAATTTCTAGCTCTAGAAGTTCTTTCAGTTTCACTGTATCTTTTTTCTCCTGGGTTATTATCAATTAATAATTCCTGTTAGTCTGTAACAATACAGATAGCTGTCTATTCTACTAGAAAGCAAAAGATAACCAGTACTATTCTGATCCACTGAAGCAGTTAAAAGCAATTTAATAAGAAAAATTATAATTAAGAAAATATATAATTTCAGGCTTTAACAAGAATAAAAATACAGAGTTACTGTAAAGAGAAATTATAGACTATATCTACTATAGAACAAATTAAGAAATAACTAGTTATTACAATACCAGATTAAAGAATAACAACAAATACAGAGTCAGAGCACTGACTTGATTGTTATATTAAATAAATAATTGCAGAATATACTACAGAGAAAAACAGGTAAATAGATACTTTTTACAACTACTATAGAAAGTACAGATCAGTAATAAAAATTATTTTAGAGAGTCAACTTTTATATCTGAAGAATAGAGGAATTATTTATTATATAATATCAACTATTTATAATATACAGGAATACTTTAGATATACTGTACAGAAATATATAGAAAGCTGGAGTATAATATATATAAGATCAATTATATATAAAGACCAGCAGAGCTAACAGAATACTGGAAAGAAGAGTAATATTATTGATATAATAAAAGTACTGAGTTATAAATATATTATAAGATCTGATATAAGAAAATACAGGTTCAGATAATAATTACAGATCTATAACAGAGTAAAGCCAAGATACTATAAGACTGACTAAGAGGAAACAAATCTAGAGTATTTAAAATCTGGAAAGAACTAGTCAAGCAATAGATAACAGTATTTAAAGAAATTTCAAAAGATTTATTATAAAAATTAAGACAGGAAACTAATATTTTATAACTGCAGATAGAAAATAACAGTATTACTATAAATAAATACCTGTAAACAATATAATAGAACAGTTATTAGCTAATATAGATTAAAATAGCTATCTAGTAGTTACTGTAATCTTAAAAGAATACTGTATATATACTTTAATCAATTCAGAGACAACTGAAATTTTTATAGACAGAAATTTTATAAAAAAAATTAAACTATTAACAGAATTAAAGAAATAACTATATTAATTAAACAGATTAGATAGAAATTAGCTAGATTTTATATAATAGAAAATATACTTAGAATTATTAGTAATACAGAAATATTAAGAGTTTATAAGCTTTAATATAATTAATTTAGAAAGTTATAATATTATTTTGAAACTACTTTAATTAAAGCTATACAACTTTAATATATACTGGCAGGAGAGAATAATAAGGCTAAATAGATATAGATATTTTTCAGTACTAGATTCAACACTAGAAACAATTTACAGTTTATAGAAAATCAAGTATAAAATTATAGCAATAAATAAGCTGAGCAATTAAAAACAGACAGTATAAAAATAATTAATTAAATAAATAAATACTATTGAATATAAAAAGACTGCTGGGACCTTACTCAGGAAAACAAGCTAGAATATATCTGAAAAAATTAGAAAGATAGTACCCAAGAAATATTGGAACTATAGAGAAATATTTAAGAAAAAAAAACTATTTAAAAGTTTACTAGAATATAGAAAATAGAACTATAAAATACTATTGCTAAAAGAAAAAAAGCTAATATACAAGTTAATATATTAACTAAATAAAAAAAAGCTAAAGGAATTATACTAATATATTAATAAGAATCTAAAGAAAAAGTTTATCAGATTATTAATATTACCAGTAGAATACTCTATTATTTTTATATTAAAGAAAGATAGTAAGTTATAACTGTATATAGATTATTAATAATTAAATAGTATTATAATAAAAAACTGATACCTGTTACTATTAATTAAAGAAATACAAGACTGATTTTAAAGAACTAGATAGTTTACTTTACTGAATTTGACAGCAGAATATAACTAAATCAGGATTAAAGAAGACAAGAAATAGAAAACAGTGTTTTAAATATACTACAGATACTTTAAATACTTGATTATACTATTTAAACTAATTAATATACCAGTAATATTTCAAGCAATAATTAATAAGCTTTTTTACAAGTTTCTAAATAACTTTGTAGTTGTATATCTAGATAATATCCTGATCTTTACTGATAGTATAAGAATAGAATATACTGAAAAAGTGAAGATAGTATTCAACAGGTTATAAAGAAAAAATATACTATTAAAACTAAAGAAATATAAATTCTTCAAGAAAGAAATTAAGTTTCTAGAATATATTGTTATTATAGAGAGTATACAGATAGATCTAGCAAAGATTCAAGTAATAGAAGAGTAACTGATACTGAAAACTGTAATTGAAATTCAGATATTATACAGATTTATAAATTATTATTAACAGTTTATAAAAAGATTTTCAGATCTGATAAAATCTCTTATATTTTTTTTTAAGAAAAATATTGAGTTTCAATAGAAAGAATAACAGTAGAAAGTATTTAAAGTAATTAAAGAAACTTTTTAAAAAAAAGAAATACAGATATATTTTAACTCTATAAAACCTGTAATTATAGATATAGATATATTAGATTATATAATAGAAGTAAGATTACAGTAAGAGAATAATTAAAAAAGAAAGAAATTAATTGCTTGCTATACAAGATTAATAATACTAATTAAATAAAACTATAATATTTATAATAAAAAACTACTTGCAATAGTAGCAGCACTGAAAAAATAATAAGTATATTTAAAAAATATAAATTACTAGATAATTATAATTTTAAACTATTATAACCTTTAATACTTTATAATTATAAAGAAATTGATATAATATTAAGCTTGTTAATCAAAAATCTTAGCAGTCTATAATTTTAAAATACAGTATTACAAAGAAAAGAATAATACTTGAACAGATATATTAAGCAGGCAGTCAGATCTGATAACAGTTTATAAAAAGAAACAAGCACTTTTCAAAACTGTAGAAGATATAAATACTTTAATCTCTGATTATCAGGCTTTAAGAGCTATATAATTAGTCACTATATCAGTAAAGCTTGAAAATGAATTACAAATTTAGATACAGAACAATTTTACTGTATTAAAGATAAAATATAAAGACAAGTTCAAGAATAACAATAGATTATTATTATATAAAGAACTGATTTATATTCTACTAAAATTAAGAAACAGAATTCTCCAAGAAAATTATAACAATTTAATAGCAGGATATTTTAAAGTTGAAAAAATTTAGAAAAGGATTTCAAGAAACTATTATTAGCTAGAATTATAGATATTAATCAGAAATTATATATAAAACTGCAATTGTATATAAAATAAAGTAAATTGATATAAAAAATATAGCTTACTACAGCTGATACTTTATTTATAAGTACTATAAAAATTAATAATAATAGATTTCATTGTAAAGTTACTGAAATTCAAGAAACTGTAAATAAGAATAAAGTACAACTCTATTCTAACAGTTACAGATTAATTAACTAAATATATATACTTTTTACTGTTTATCAAAGAAATGTCAGTACTAGAAATAGTATATATATTACTACAGAATATATTTATAAACTATAGATTATTTAAAGATATTATCTCAGACAGAAATTTGAAGTTTATAAAATATTTCTAGAGAATATTTACAGTATATTTAGATATAAAATATCAGACTATAACAGTGTACCATCTGCAGGCAGATAGATTAGTAGAAAAATTAAATCAGACAGTAGAGCAATACTTACAGAATTATATAAACAATTGATAAGATAACTGAATTTTACTATTACTGACAATACAGATTATATACAACAGTTCAAAGCATGTAACAACAGGATATATACTATACTTTATAAATTATAGGCAAGAACTAGATATCCTGTAAGTACTACAATATACAGAAACAAGAGTATATCTAGAAGAGATAAAAATTTAAAAATTTTAAAAATTATATAAGCAACTGCAATTGAACTTGGAATTTTACAGTGAACAGATAAAATATTACTACAATAAAAAATACTAGAAAATACTGATTTTTAAAAAAAGAAAGAAAGTATATCTTTTATAAAAAAATATAAAGATAAAATAATTAAGTAGTAAATTCAATTATCAGAAACTCAGATCTTTCAGAGTTTTGAAATAGATTGAACTAGTTATATATAAACTTACTTTACTAAAAAATATACAGATACATTTAATATTCTATATCTTACTAATTAAAAAAATACTTCAGAATACCAGACAATATTTACTCAAAGTTAAGAACAAAGAATTAAATAAATATAAAGTTAAGAAAATTCTAGAAGATACAGTGTTAGAGAATAAACAATACTTTCTTATAAAATAAAAAGAATACCTACAGTCAGACAGTACTTGAAAATCTATTAAGAATTTGAAAAATACTTAGAAAATATTGTAGCACTATTGAAAGCTGTAAAATTGAAACTAGAAGAAGAGAAGATATTACTAATAATAGCTAGCAAGACTTGCAGTTTATCTATAGCTGTAGTCTTAACCTGTTTTCTTTTATCTTTCTTCTTCTCCAACTTTTCTAACTCTTCAAGAGTTTGTATATTGAATTGAATAAATTTGCCAGTCTTTGTATTCAGAAACTGTTTCTACTCTTTAAGATAGTTTAACTGATTTATAGTAATAGAAAGCTGAAAGAAAAGACAATAAAAATTCTTGCAAGCAAGTTCTTTATTTAATTTGATTTTATTGCAGGTACAGTGCAGTTTAGATTATTTAGAACAAGAAATAAATTTCTCTTCTGAAATATATAATTTATTTAATTGAATATATTCACTGTAATACTTATTGCCTTCAGAAATAATACAAGGTATTTTCCTTTATTTGCAATAATAATATAGGGAAGATATAATAAAGCCTGTACACTTAATATTAGCAACTCAAGCTTGGTTTTTAGCAGTACAGCTAGGTGCTATAGTCAATACATTTCAAGAAACACTTATAAGAAAAGAAGAAAGAACAACTGATAGTAGGAACAGTATCAATTATAAGAAAAAAAAAGAATAGATTGCTGGGACAGTTTACTAAGAAGAAAGAAGATAATATTACAGATTAATAGAAACTATTAATTAGTAATAACTCAGAAAAGTAGAAATACAGCAAAATAGAAAAACCAGTAAAACTTAAAAGTTATATAACTGAAAAATTATATAATTCAGAGTAGTAAAATTAGTAGTACTAGTAAATTTATCTACCAGATCTATCAGATCTATAGATAGTAAATTTAATAGTATAAGTAGATTTATTTACCAGATCTACTTGATCTACTAAAGAAATTATTATATATATAAAAAATATATTTTCTCTATTTTTAGAAATAGAAGTTTTCTACTTTGTATTCAATAATAATACTGATTTTAAATTTATTCTTAATTCTAGATCACTAGCTATAACAGTACTGCAATTTTACTTTGATATTATATATATTCTATCTTTATATTCTATTAGGCCTTTCTTAATATACAGTACAAGGCTGTTCTCTAGCTGGATTACTTTGTTCTTTTAGAGAAGTAGATCATCTTTTATTACTACAGTAAGTTAAGGTCTATATACTAGCTTAGAGTAATAAGCAAGCTTGATATATACTAGAGTGTATTCTCTAAGAGTATTACAAATTTCTGAAGTTTAGTTAAGTTCTGCTCTACTTAATTAAACAAAGTACTTTGTAACAATAATTGCAGATTTTATAAAATTAAAATATATCTATATTTCTTTTTTTCTGAAAGCTTTTTTAACAGCTTTAAATACTTTCTACTTTTATTTTCTTCAATAAAATTTAATATTCTTTTTAAAAAGTAATATAAGAAGTTTTATTAAATCTAAAAACTTTTCTATAAACTGTTTATAGTAATTTATAAGTCTATATAATATCTGGATTTTAATTACAGTTTTCAGTATCAGCTACTTTTCTATTATTTAAATCTTTATTGAATCTATCTGTATACACTTTATAGTAACAATATATTCTAGAAATTCAATTTCTTTTTTAGAGAATTTACACTTCTCCAGTTTCAACAGTATATTTTTTTCTTATAATCTGTTAAATACTATTTTCACTTTTTCAGTATATTCCATTCTTATACTATCAGTAAAGATCAGGATATTGTCTAGGTATACAACTACAAAATTGTCTAGAAATTTGTAAAAAAGCTTATTAATTATTGCTTGAAATATTGCTGGTATATTGATTAGCCTGAACAGTAGAATCAAGTATTTAAAGTATTTATAGTATATCTGAAATATTATCTTCTATTTCTTGCCTTTTTTAATCCTGATTTGGTTGTATTCTGCTTTTAAATTCAGTAAAGTAAACTATCTAGTTCTTTGAAATTAATCTTGTATCTTTTTAATTAATAGTAATAAATATCAGTTCTTTATTGTAATACTATTTAATTATTAATAATTTATATACAGTTATAACTTGCTATCTTTCTTCAGTATAAAAATAATAAAGTATCCTGCTAGTAATATTGATAATCTGATAAACTCTTTCTCTAAATTTTTATTAATATATTAGTATAATTTCTTTGGCTTTTTTTTATTCAGTTAATATATTAGCTTGTATATCAGCTTTTTTTCTTTTAGTAATAATATTCTATAGTTTTATTTTCTATATTTTAATAAACTTTTAGATAGCTTTTTCTTTTTAAATATTTTTCTATAGTCTTAGTATTTCTTGAATACTATTTTTTTAATTTTCTTAGATATATTCCAGCTTATTTTCCTAAGTAAGATCCCAGCAGTTTTTTTATACTCAATAGTATTTATTTATTCAATCAATTATTTTTGTACTATCTATTTTTAGTTATTCAGCTTATCTGTTACTGTAGTCTTATACTTGATTTTCTGTAAATTGTAGATTGTTTCCAGTGTTGAGTCTAGTACTGAAGAATATCTATATCTGTTAAACTTTATTGTTCTTTTTTACCAGTGTATATCAGGGTTGTACAGCTTTAATTAAAGTAGTTTCAAAATAATATTATAATTCTCTAGATTAGTTATATTAAAGTTTACAAGTTCTTGATATTTCTATATTATTAATAGTTTCAGATATATTTTCTATTGTATAAAGTCTAGCTAACTTCTATCTAATCTATTTAGTTGATACAGTTTTTTCTTTAATTCTATTAATAGCCTAGCTTTTTTTATAAAATTTCTATCTATAAAAATTCCAGTTGTCTTTAAATCAATTAAAGTATATATATAGTATTCTCTCAAGGTTACAGTAACTGCTAGATAGCTATTTCAATCTATATTAGCTAATAACTATTCTATTATATTGCTTACAGACACTTATTTATAATAATACTGTTATTTTCTATCTGCAGTTATAAAGTATCAGTTTCCTGTCTTGATTTCTATAATAGATCTTTTAAAATTCTTTTAAATACTGTTATCTATTATTTAATTAGTTTTTTCTAGATTTTAAATACTCTAGGTTTATTTTCTTCTAGTTAATCTTGTAATATCTTGACTTTATTCTGCTATAGATCTATAGTTATTATTTTAACCTGTATTTTCTTATATTGGGCCTTATAATATATTTATAACTCAGTACTTTTATTATATTAATAATATTACTCTTCTTTCCAGTATTCTATTAGCTCTGCTGATCTTTATATATAATTGATTTTGTATACATTGTGCCCTAGCTTTCTATATATTCCTGTACAGTATACCCAAGGTATTCCTGCATGTTGTAGATAGTTGATATTATACAATAGATAATCTATCTATTTTTCAAGTATAAAAGTTGGCTCTTTAGAATAACTTTTATTGCTGATCTGTATTCTTCTATAGTAATTATAAAAAGTATTTATTTATTTATTTCTCTCTACAGTATATTCTGCAATTGTTTATCTAATATAACAATTAAATTAATACTCTGATCCTGCACTTGTTATTATTCTTTAATCTAGTATTATAGTAACCAGTTCTTTTTTAATTTATTCTGTAATATATATAGTCTATAATCTCTTTCTACAGTAACTCTGTATTTTCATCTTTATTGAAGTCTGAGATTATATATTCTTCTAGCTACAATTCTTCAGTCTAAGTTGCTCTTAATTGCTTCAGTAGATCTAAATAGTACTAGTTGTCTTTTGCTTTCTAATAGAATAGACAGTTATCTATATAATAGAATAATCAATGTATTTCTTCCTGCTGTAGATATTTGACATTTGTCTTGTCTTGTAAACTGAGCTATTTCAGTATTTTCTGAATATTTTCTTATACTTTAACCTCATTGCATTGCTTGCAATCCTTTATATTATATCCATACAGTCTATAACAGTAGTAGGTTAGATTATTTCTGATTTACTGAATTTCCTTATCCTGTATTTTCTCATGCCATTTACAATTACATACAAATATAGGAAATTTATAGTATTATAAATATTCTAGATCTGTAATATCCTGATTTTTCTTCTTCTAGTGTAGATAGGAAAATAGGCTACCCTCCAATATAGAGAGCAAGTTGTAGAGTGTCTGTCAGAGGACTCAAAGAATTAGGTAACAGTTGAAAAGCAATATACAATACATGATAAGAGAGACAACATATGAGAGATAATATAAAAGATGATATAAAAAACAATATAAAAGACACTCAAAGTAGATATAATATACAATATACAATATTCAAAGATTGAGACACTGTAAATAAAAAGATAAATATATTATAACTGTCTACTGCAAAACTGAATGATAAATATAATATATAATAACTTGCAAAGATTAAAAAGTGATTTTTAACTTTTTTCTTGCTGTCTATTATATTTCTTCTCTTCTTCTTTCTTACTGCTTTTTTCATGTCTCTGAAATAGCTGTTGCTTCTTGTATTATATATATTATCTTCTTAATTATCAGTTTTAAAGGGTGACTATACTCTCTACTATATCTTGACCAGGCCCTCTTGATCTTGTCTCCTAAGATTGAAATTGCCAAGAATAGGAATGAAAGTTAAGACAAATAAAAGAAAATACAAAAATAAATAAAAGATATAAAATTAGAATAAAATTTGACTAGGCAAAATATAAAGAAATAAGAAATATCCTGCTATTGAGAGTAAAAGAATATCTGACAGTATAGAAGTAATTAAGACAACTTAATATAAAAAATAAGTTATTAGAAGAACTGCTTTTCTTTTTTATTTACTTTTTCTTTCTTTTATATTCTTTTTTTTTTATTATTAATAATTATTTTTTCTTTTTCTTCTTCATTGCTTCAGTTTCTTTTTTTATTATTTTTATTTTCTTTCCTGTTATTTCTATCTGTTTCTTTTTTTTATATCTAAACTCTTTCTTTATTTCTTCTCTTGTATTGAGAATATCTACTCTATATTATACCTGTAGTATAAAGGCACTGAAAAAGATATAAAAAGGTTCTGAAATACTTTATATTCAGCTGTATATAAGTATTTCTCCTTGTAAATTCTCTTCCTGTTGTTATATTCTTTTAGTATTAATAAAAATATAGATTTCAAGAAAATTAATAGTTTTAATTTTATAGAGAATGTCTTTCTTATATCTAGTACTTTAGTAAAATACACTTTCACTCTTAAGATATCTAAAGAAGCAGTTTTATATATATCTGAGAAGGTTCTTGCTTATATAATCTTGTAGAAGAATAGAACCAGTAGTATTCTGATAGTAAAAGCTATTAATAGAATTTACTATTGTATAGCTATTGCTGTTTATATATATAGACAGCTGTACAATATTGGCTGTTGTCTGTTATATATTAATAAAAAAAGATCTTTTTTATACTGTATTGTACCAGTTGGTTCTTCTAATATAAAAGTATTTTATTGTAGTTTTTATTTGAATTGTATCTAGATAGAATTATTTAATTACTCTCTCTATAAGTTCAGAAATTTCCTGCTTGTTATCTAGAAGTATTACTGATATAATAGAAATACAGGCCAGTTAAATATTTTTATTAAATCTTCTTTCAGTAGATAGTTCCTGCTTAAAGCTGTTTCTGAGTCTGAATCAAAGTCTATTAGTAATTTATTGAAATATTTTTATATTAAAGCAAATTTCTCTATTACTACTGTCAGAAATATAGCTGTTTCTTATTTTTTTATTCTAGTTTTTAACTGTCTTGATATATTCAATACCAGTTTCAATTTTATATACAAGTCATTCTCTCTTTATTATAAGGCTTCTTTCTTGTTCTATCTGCCTGCTTGTTCTTGTAAAGCATTCTTTCCTGCTCTTATATAATAATCAATATATAACTGATCAAAATAGCTTCTTTATTTTTATCAGTTTCTTTCTTTACAGCTTAGATTCCCTGTAGCTCTGCTTTCTCTGTTAAAACTAAGTACTTTATATTTTACTGTGATATTTTAACAATAAAGTTAGCTGAAATCAATTAAATGATTTCTAATGTTTGGCTTCTATTAAAGGTGCTTTATCTTGAAGAAGACTGCTGTGTTTCTGCAAGTATACAATATACTATTAATAAAGAAAGAGAATCTCTGTTGATACTACTGAAAGTGATTTTATATTTTCTTATTCTGATATAATACTTTCTAAGAAAGATAGTTATACTTATTGTATTTGTCACTTTACTATTTTGAACAAGAGTAAGGAAAGTTCTAATAAACTTAAATAATTAATCTGTTATTTGCTTGTCTGCAGTTTCAGTTCTTGAATTTCAGTTTATTAGTAAGCTATTTACAAGTATCAATATCTTTTTTTATCAGATTTTTTTTGCAATTTCTTTCTATTGCTTTTAAATTTTATAGCTTTATTTTATTATAGCCTTCTCCTTTTTTTCTTGTATTATATAATTTCAGATAAGATACTATCAAAATATTGACTTTTTTTTATTTTAATTTTTGTTATTGTATCTTATTTATTTCCTGTTTATATTTTAACTACAATTATTCTTATATTTTGTCTCTTTTATATAACTATTTATCTTTTCTTGAACAGTTTATTATTTTTTCTATTTTCTTCTTGCTTTTTATTGCTTCTTCTTACTCCCTTTTTATCTCTTTACTTCTTGTATCATGATTTAATATGGAGGTTATCTATACTGAAAATCTTTATTTTATATTCAAGCTTTTTCTTTCTGCTGACTGGCTCTCTGTTTATATATCTTCTATTCTTCTCTTTTCAAAATCAATAATTAACTGATATATAGGTGACCAGTTTAATAATAGATATAAATTCTGTAAATAGATTCCTACTCTTTGTAGTATCTATATATACTGTTTCTTTTTTCTACTAGATTTTAATATATTAAGAGTGATAACTATTCTCTGTTTTTATTTCCTCCACTGGCATTGCAATGCTGGTGATGATATTTAAGTATTTACAAGATTTTATCTTTTCAGTGCTTTTATATATTATATATATACAACTGGCTATATCTGCAATAGATCTCTCTGTTTCTTGTATATATTGAAAACGAGTTTTTTTCAATACAGTATTGTTCTCTGTATTCAAGACAATAACTGAATACTATTCAGAGACTGTTATATAAATTATCTCTGAATATATAATAGTAGCTGTTTCTACAGTATACCTGAATCTCTGCTATACTTATTCAGTAATAAGAGCTGTCTAACTAGGAATATAGTACAGTTTCCTGATCCTGTCTATTCTTATTTCTGTAATTCTTTTCTTACAACTGGAGTACTCCTTTCTATTATATCTTACTCTTATAAATATTTTTTTTTTAACAATTTTTTATTTTATTACTCTTCTATTCTTCTTCTCAAGGATTCAGTTGAGATTATTGATCTTCTATCTTCTAATAGTATTGAAATACTGGAAGAACTGGTTGCTGTCAGTACTATAAAAGCTGTTTTTGATTTTACTGATTATCTATACTCTCTTGTCTCCAGTGAGCAGTTTCTCCTGACTTGTTCTATACTTAAAGTATAGCTAATCAAGCTTTTTTATAATTTTAGTAGGTTCAAGTTTGCTATAATTTATTCTCTCTATTAATAAAATCTCTGAGATTTATAAATTTTTTTTTTTTTATAATTGTTATTTTATTCTTCTGTATTCTAATTAGTATTGTATAAATTCTTATAATATATTTTTATTATACAAGAATTTTCTTTACTTTCTTGTCTGAGTAGCCTGCTTCTTGTATTTATTAGAAGAAAAAACTTGCTATACTATTTAAGAAAGAAACTGTAGCAATCTGTAATCTCTCTTTTATTTTATATAGCTATCTGAATAATAATTAAGATATTAATACTGACTTAGCTATAGATCAGGTATTATTTACTTCTAGATTTTTAACTTTATATTTCTAAACTTTTTATCTGATAAATCTGTTTTTTGTAATACTAATACTATTTGAAATCTCAGTATATATTGCTTTGCAACTAGTAGAGAACTGTAAATATATTACTAATAAAATATAAATTTATTAGCAGACAATTGGGAGAGAAACAGACTGGACTAGCTGTAGAACAAGAACTAAACAGTATCTATTACAGAAATAGAAAAGAATATTTATAAAATATTATACAACTCTCTTAGAACTTCTTTAAAAAGATATTTTTTAAAAAAAACTTTATATAAATTTATATTAAAAATCTAAGGTATAGTCTGGACTTATTTATTGCTTGAAAAAACTGAAAACTTGTCTGAAATACAACTATAATATCTAAAATTTTAAAAAAAAATAAAGAAAAACTTCTTACTGTTACTCTCAATATACCTGCTCAATATCTTGAATTTACTATTTTATATTTTTATTCCTCAATTTCTTGCTTTATTTTATAGAATAAGATTTATTTTTTCTTTCAATATCTTTTCATTGTAGTATTTCTATAATAAAGTTTAACTTATCTCTGTATATCTATGTGTAGTGCTCTTCTCTCTTATCTATTAATATATTATTCTTACTTTTACTTATTTCACTTTTCTCTTATTTAATTTTATACTTTATCTCTTGCTTGTTCTTGCTCTCAGTCTCTGACTTATCTTGATATATCTTGATATTTTTACTATTTAAAGAATAGTAATATTTCAATTTATTACTAGTAACAGTTCCTGCTAGCTTAATACTATTCAGCTTCTGAAGATAATAGAAGTCTATATTTTAATTAGTACTCTTTATATAGTAGAGTCCCAATTATTGAAAATACAATTTTTTAAAGTAATTTATATCTTTTTTAACTTTTGTATTGTAAAGTAAAATAAGATCCTCCTTTTCAAGTAGTTTTATATAGATGTTCTTTGTACTGTTGAAGTATTCCTTGTTCTACAGATGCATTCTTTTCAGGTGATTGACTGTTTCAGCTATATTCTTGTTGTATCTTTCTATCCGCTGAGCTTGTATTGTAAAAAGATCTCCAGTTGTCTTGATATCCTTCTATAGCAGTATTTTCCATGTTGGCACCTTGAATTCAATTGGCAAGACAGTTTCTTGTCCTATTATAATATAATATAGAGATATTCTGATACTAGCTTTGACAGTTGTCTGGTTAGCTACAATAATACTTAGTAATACTTTTACCTATTTCTTTCCTGTACTGTTTGTATACTTTAAGAAACTATCTTTGATTAATTTGTATTCTACTTTAATAATAGTGTTAAACTGTAAGTAGTAAGTTGATATCTGGATTTATTTAACTCTATACTTCTTTACAAGATTGTTAATAATACTCTAGTTTTCAGAACTACTATTAAATATAATCTCTAAGAGAATACTTTATTATATAAATATATTCTTATACAGGAATTTTAAAATAATTTTTATATTAGTTTTTACAATAGCTCTATATTTCAGTTAACTTGATAAGCTATTGCAAGTATATATAAAATAGTTCTTTTCTCTCTTGGAGGGTATATATACTATATTAATATATACTTTCTGCTATACAGTGTTCAGCTATATAGGATACAGTGTTTCTTCTTTATATTTCAGATCTTATTTCTGACAAGCACTATATATCTTGACTGTTCTTATATAATCAGTATAAATTCTCTTCTACTAGTATTGAGACAAGAAAAGGCTATATATCCCTTTTCTTCTTTAATAACTGGTTTTCTGGTGAACAGTCTCTATTATATATTCTTAAAGTTTTAAATTATTGATTACTTATCAAAGCAGTACTTTTTTATCTAATTAATAAAAAAGTTTATCTCTTTTTACAAGGTATTGTATTGCTTTTTTCTTGAACTGTTAAAATTCAGTGCCTGATATCTTCTTTAATCTTATTATAGATATAAAATACTGTACTATCTGCTCTGATTTCTTTAAGTAAATATTATCAAATATATACACTGGATCTTCTTCTTTTTTTTTTAAATTTATTCTAGACAATAATACTTCTACTGTATTTTTCTTTGTTTAACAAGTTATTCAGATTATATTTATACAGATATAGAAGTAATCAAGTTGAAAGTTTATAAAATTATTAATATCTTGTTCTGCTTCTATTTCTATAATATTTTCAGCTATTGCAGTATATTAAAAGAAACTATCAGCAGCAGTATATTTTACTTCTGAAATATATTTTACAGTAAAATTAAAGAAATAAATCCAGGCAATTTATATATTAACAAGTGCTCTAAGTAAATCAGTAACTGAGTAATTCAGCTATACTACAAGAGTCTGAATATTTATCTTGAAAATGAAATAAATACTGTATATTTAATAACAAAGTTTTTTCAAAATTTTTAAAATAACTTGATATTTTTATTTTCTGAAATTATATTTATTTTCTGTATTACTCTATATCCCTGACTTAAATTAAGCAGTATACTATTATTTCTTGTAAATCTATATCAAGACTTCTCTGTATTCAGATTAGCTAGTATTAACTGTAACTATAATCTTCAACAGGTCTGCAGAGTAGTTGATAGGTATAAGTACTGGGTATATACTAATCTTAATTTTAAGCTTGTTGAACATCTTCTCTGCTTTATCTGTCTAGACAAAGTTTGTATTTTTTTTTAACAGTATAAAAAGAAAAGCAGCTATTCAATTATAATTTTTAATACAAGTATAAAAGAACTCTGTAGTATCAAAGAAAGTATAAATATCTATCTTATTCTTGAATATTAGTTATTAGATAATTTTAACTACTTTTATAGTCTCAGGCCTTTTTCCTGTGTTATTATATATTCAGCCAATGATATTCATTTCTGTTGAACTCTATTGCAACTTCTCTCCAGATACAACACTGCCAGCCAACTTAATATATCAGAGAACCTTGCTTAGATTTTGAAAGTGCTTATATATAAATTAACAGATATCTGGAAATACTTCTTTCTTATTGTATCTAGTTCAAGATTTCTTTATTTTAATATTATCTACAAAGGTCTGACACTTATCAGGTGTGACCTTGTAAAGTATTATATATATTATACAAAGAAAATAAGTAACTGAGTTTGTAGCTTCTTGCAGCAGCCTTGTATTTCAATATAATTTAAATAGAGTTATAAATACTGTTATATCTTGATCTTTCTTGTAAAGCTTGACTTGATTATATTTAGAGAAGAAATTAATAAATAATATTACTACTATTCTGTTAAACTTCTCAGAGAACTTGTCAATATTCAGAGATATTATTATATTTTAAATAGTTATCTTGTTAAACAGTACTGCAGAGTTGATAAAGTAATATTTTCTTTTTTTCTTTTTTATCAGGAATTATAAATTGTAATACAATCTATAACAGAACTCTATAACTTTAGCTTTTATTCTATTCTTGAATATCTGTTCTACAATTTCTTTTAATATTCTTGAATATTGAAAGTTCAAAGCCTGCTATACCTTGTACAATATAGTACAGATTTTCTGTAGTAGTATAATTTCAAATTGAATTTATTCCAGTTCAGTAAAATATTATATAAGAGCTTCTTTATAAAGTATAAGAATTATTTTCAATATTATCTTTTTATTGAACAGTAAATTATTATCTATTAACAATTTCTTTTCTCTTTCAAAAGTTATATAATATCTGACTGAAGAGGTAAACAAGTACAGATAAAACAATTCTTTGTAAAGAAGTTCAAGACTGGGTTGTATATTATAGTCTGAAAAATATCTTTTAAAGTATTACAATATTCATTCCTCTTCTTCTTCCAGCTTGCTTCTATCAGAGACTTCTAAGTTTACTGATTGAACTTTATCTGCCTTTCTTTTATAGACTGTAGCTACAAGAAATTTATTGACTAGTCTTTGTTATCTGATATCTGGATTTGCTCACCCTAGTATTTTCTCTCTGTACAATATATAATACTTGACCAGGCTTTCTTGCTCTTGTCAGAGTTAGAAGCAGTTTAACAGACTCTTTTTATTAATTTTAATAGTTAAACTTGCTACTCTTGTTTGCAGGTTTTTTTTTAGCTTAAATATTCTTCTGCTGTAACACCTGCTATCTAGTTTAAAGAATTATAAAATCCAAACTTAGAGTATAAATAATTATCTAATATATCTATATTCAATACTCTAAAGTTAATAATTTTTATTCAATTTTTAAAGAATATATATTCTATAATATTGCTCTTGTTATCTATCTTCAAATTAAAATATATTTTCAATTGTTATAGTTGCTTTAGTAGAAGATTGAGCTCAGAGCCCTGAAATACAATAAACAGACTGCAAATAGTCAGATCTTCTATAGTAATAAAAAAGCTTTATATAATAGTAATACAGGCCTGTCTCTCACTGGTAACTACAATTATAAATATTGACAAGAAGTACTTTAAAGATAGTTTCAGATTTTTTACTAACTGCAGACTGATCAGATTTATTTCTGAACTACTATTAAAAACAACAGTTATTCTTCAGTTATTAATTTTTATTTATATCTTTAATACAGAAACAGCAACAATATTATTTTCTTTAATTTTCTTGTACAGCAGTTCAGATACTGGCTTTTCTATTAAGAAGTATCAGAGAGTAGATATATATATCTTGACTACTTTTTTAAATTTAACAAGTTTCTTCTACTTTTCTCTTACAATCAACTCCAGAGTTTTCACTAATTTGTTGTTAATAAAGAATATATCTTTTATTGTAAACTCTTCTACCAGTATATTAAGGATTTTTACAATAATATTTTCCAAAATCTTTACTTGTACTGTGGGTTTTATTCTCTGAAAGAAAATTAATTTTGCTGTTTTTAACTGAATTAGAGCAGGAGCTGATACAATTATTTCTTCAATATCTTTTATATTACTATTAGAGAGATCTTGAATCTGAGGCCTAGTTTTTTTTAGATTAAATACTTCTTCAGCTATATAATTTCCTGTATATTTTGTCTTAGTAACAGGGAATTACTGCTTTTCTATAACTCTTTTCTTTATTCTTGTAAAAGTCTCTGTAAAAGCTGAATTTATTCTAACTTCTTCTAACTTATCTTTGCTATTTTCCTTGTCAGTACTTCAGAAAAAGCTGACAGAGATCAGGTTAATTACAAATCTTATATATAAAATATAAACAGTAGAAACTGGTACAGCTGCAGTTTAATACTCTGATTTATTTAAATACTGCAGCACTGTTCTATAGATATTTAATTCAAGATTTATTAATAATTCTTCTATTTTAGGCCTGTGCTGAAGTCTTTTCTTAATATACTTATTTTAAACTTCTCTCTATTGCAGAGATATAAAAAGCTGCTGCTTTTCAAATCAGCTAAAATACAGTTTCTTGTATATATAATTGAAGTAGATTAGTTCTTTATTCTTGTATTGAAAGTATATATCACATCTTTACTGGTAATGAAATAGATTTAAACAGTAACAACAGATATCTTGTACAGGATTGACAGCAGGTCTATATCTTGCTACTGCTGCTTCTACTCCAGCTGCTGTATAATTTATATAGAATACTAGAGCTATTTACAGTACAATTAGCCTATATTATAATACTGCTTATACAGCCAGTACTAGAGTATTAAATTTAAATAACAGCTTGTTAATAGTTTTCTACTGTTTATTAATAACAGCAGCTGTCTTAAATTTTGTCTCTTTTTTTTTATAATAGTATGTAAACTCAGATTGATTTAATTATTTATACTGTTCTATAACTTTATCAAAATCAGTAGGAAATTTTTTTAATTTCTATAACTGATCTTCTTTCTCTTTCTGTATTACTAGATTTATTGCAGTTTTGATAAGATCTGTCTATACAACTTTTTTCAGATTATTTTAGTTATACTTGAAACTTCTAGTAACTTTCTTGCAGAGCTTTTCTGATATTGTATTAAGAAACTATATACTTCTAGTAAACTGGTCAATATAGTATTTCTTGTACAGAACAGACAAAATTATATTATATTATTTTAAAAAGAACTTAGTAATATTATTTTATTCTCTCTGCTCTCTGTTTATTGCTTTTAAATACTTCTGAGTATAGAGCTGCTGCTCTATATCTTTATTGTAATACTTTTTCTTTATCTTTTTACAAAATATCTTCTAGTCTCTTTTCATATATCTCTTGATTGTTTTTATCTATTTTTCAAGCTATATTTCTGAATAATCTACTACTTACTCAAGTATCTTCAATGCTTTATTAATTCTGTAGTTGATATACAAATAGTAGAACTATTGAAGGAAATTGATTGCATTCTTTCTATTAAAATATAGTATATTAGCAGACTCTACAGCTGGTAATAGAATCACTATAATAAAGTAAGGCAGATTATCTGTTATTGCTTTCTTTTCTGCAACAGATATCTTGGTTTTTCTCTTATTTTCAAACTCTATTTCTGATTACAGAGTTATAATAGAAGCAGGAATTTCTTCAGATTTCAGATCTTCACTTTCTAAGCTGGATTTCTCAAATTTGTTATCTGAATTCTTAAATATTCTGCTGTACTTATAAGCCAGCTGAGGATTATAATAAATACTAAATACAGAGTTCTTTTCTTTCAGATTAATTGATAAAGAATAAAATATTGAATACAATAATACAAGCTGTAATAATAAAAAACTGTTAATAAATAATAGCTGCTAAACTTGCTGCTGTATAAAAATAACAGTAAATAATAATAGATTTCTCTCTAGAAAATAATATATTTTTTCTGTATTATATTTTTAATATAACTCTGTACTCTTTCTTTCTTTTTCTTTCTCTTCTTCTAGCTGACTTTCTTCTCTATTATTTTACTTATTCTGATTGTTTTCAGTGGACCTACTCTGGCTCTGATACTTGCTCTCACTTGCAATCTACAAGCCTTTATTTATTTATTTATAAGATAAGTGATGTCTCTCTGACACTTTAGCACAGCCAGTCAAGACTGAATTGAGCTGATTCAGATACTACAGTACTCTCTTATTATACCAGGATCAGTTTACTCTGTTTATAGCAGAGATCTAGCTTTGCTAGTCTTTTTAACAACTCAATAATTTGTTCTTTTTCTTGGTATGAAATATAATATTTTTTAATAACTACTAACTGTATCTTTTTCTCTCTTTTTCTCTGAGAGTATTCAAACAACTTAATTAGAAGCCTTTTCAGAGATACTAGATATAGATAAGAAAATAGGCTACTCTTCAATATAGAGAGCAAGTTATAGAGTATCTGTTAAGAGACTTAAAGAATTAAATAACAGTTAAGAAGCAATATACAATATATAATAAAAGAGATAATATATAAGAGATAATACAAGAAACAATATAAGAAATAATACAAGAAACACTCAAGGTAGATATAATATACAATGTATAATATTCAAAGATTGAGACACTTTAAATAAAAAGATAAATATATTATAACTGTCTACTGCAAAACTGAATAATAAATATAATATATAATAACTTGCAAAGATTAAAAAGTGATCTTTAACTCTCTCTCTATTGTCTGCTATATCTCTTTTCTTCTTCTTTTTCACTGTCTCTTTCATATCTCTGAAATAGCTATTGCTTCTTGTATCATATATGTTGTCTCCTTAGTTATCAGTTCTAGGAGGTAACCATACTCCCTACTACACTAGGCTTGGTCAGAGTATTCTATACTGGTAAGGCCAGAATAGGGAATTGATTAATAATAATAAGAGGTTTAAAAGGCTTTTAAAGGTGGTAAGTATCAGAGAGACTTGATTGTTTATTCCAAGAGCTTAAGACAAAGAAACACTGAAGTGTAGATTGAGTTTTAAAATAAGTCTTTATTAAAAAATACAAGCAAGCTCTGATTATAGTAAAGTAGTAAAGTTGTAGATATTCTTACAGGTTCAAATTATAGAGCTCTAGATTACTATAATTGATACTAATTGATAGTAAAGATAAGGTAATAAACTGAGATAATTGCAAGGAATTATAAAAACTTCTCTGGATAATAGATAAGAATCTATCTTTATATATAACTCTAGAATCCTGGAATAGTCTTTAATAAAGTTTCTTAGAATAGTCTCTAATAGACTTTTCTTCAGGTAGTTCCAAACAGACTCCCCTTCAAGTAGTCTTGAACAGACTACTATAGAGGTAATCTCTAATAAACTACTCTGCTAAAGCTTATTATAGACTTCCCTGTTATATAACTTCTACAGACTTAAGTTTATCCTCCTGGAGGTAACCTCTCCTGCTATCCAATTATCCTAGAAATACACTGTAGATCTATAACAGGTCTACAGATAGTAGATTCAGTAGTACTAGTAAATTTATCTACCAGATCTATCAGATCTATTAAGAAAATTATTATATATATAAAAAATATATTTTTCCTATCTTTAGAAACAGAAGTCTTCTATTTTATATTTAATAATAATACTGATCTTAGATTTATTTTTAGTTTTAGATTACTAGTTATAACAGCACTGCAATTTTACTTTAATATTATATATACTCTATCTTTGTATTCTATTAAGCCTTTTCTGATATACAGTGCAAGGCTGTTCTCTAGCTGGATTACTTTATTTCTTTGGAAGAAGTAGATTATCTCTTATCACTACAGTGAGCCAAGGCCTACAACACTGGCTTAGAGTAATAAGCAAGCTTGGTGTATACCAGAATATATTCTCTAAGAGTATTACAGACCTCTGAGATTTAGTTAAGTTCTGCCCTGTTTAATCAGACAAGGTACTTTGTAACAGTAGTAATAAGAGATAATTTACTTTTTTAAAAAGATAAAGTAATCCAGCCAGCAGACAGCTGTACACTGTATATCAGAAAAGGCCTAGTGGAATACAAAGATAAAGTATATATAATATTAAAGTAGAATTGCAGTACTGTTATAATTTATAATCTAAAATTAAAAATAGATTTAAAATCAGTATTATTATTAAATACAAAGTAGAAAACTTCTATTTCTAAGAGTAGAAGAAATATATTCTTTATATATATAATAAAAGTTTTATAGTAGATCTGATAGATTATATAAATATAGTAAATCTGAATTTACTAAGTTTATTAAATCTACTGAGTCTACTGTTCCAGTTATATAACTTTTTAATTATATAATTTCCAGCTCTATAAGTTTTTCTAGTTCTATTATATCTCTTTTTTCTAAGTTATTATCAATTAATAATTCCTGCTAGTCTATAACAGTTTTACTACTTGATTTAGAAAGTATTTATATCCTTTTTATTCTAGACATTTTTTTCAAATCCTTGTATCTATATATACTATATATTTGCTTATTTCAGATAGTATATTAGATTGTTCCTCTAATCTAGCTATTTTATTCTTGATCTTTTCTTTGAATTTATTGTATACAGCTTTTACTAATATACTATTATTTCAGTGCAATACTGCTGCTAGTCTTTGGAATTTGACTAGGTATCTAGCTGTATTCTTTATTTATCAAATTTATCTAATTTTCTGTACTGCTGTTGTTTCTTTATCAGTAATTCTAAAATTTACTGTTAATATATTTTTAAACAGTCTGAAATTCTTTATTACAAGAATTCTTTCAGATTTAATAAATATAAGATCCCTGGGATCTTTTCTGCTAAACTATATTATTAAATAAACTTGTATTCATACTACTACATCTTTCTGCAGGTGTTGTACTGCTACTAAGTATTTATCAGTCTTGATCAACTTGATATTAAATTGAAAGTAAATCTTGAAATATACTAGAAAAGATCTAAGCCTGCTTCTAGTTCTATTAAAAGATTGAATCTTTACTTTCTTTGCTATATCTTTTTTTTCCTGGCCTGTAGGTTGTACTGTAATCTTATTCTTGATATTAACTGCTTATTTATATATCTAGTCAATTATTCCTTGTTGCTCTCTGATCTTGTTCTTGAATTTCTGGATTCTAGTCAGTAAGACTTGTGCTGTGACTGCTGTAAACATGTCTTCCTATTAATTAATTCTTCTTCAGTTAGAGTGATACTTATCTTGAACAATAATATTCTTCTTGTCTTGTATAATAAAAGATAAAGAAGATTTTTGTAATCTTATATAGTTGAAAGTTTTAAAGTATTTTAAACTTGTATTGACAAAGTCTTTAAAAAAATTAAGTATTTCTGAACTGGTGTCTGAGAGATAGGTATTTAATAAGTAAAGATATATTGAATACTCAAAAGTGTTTTAGGTTTCTAAGGTAATCAAGAAACTGGTGTTCAATATATTACAAAATACCTTGTCTGATTAAACAGGGCAGAACCTAACTAAATCTTAGAGATCTGTAATACTCTTAGAGAATACACTTTAATATATACCAAGCTTGTTTATTACTCTAAGCCAGTATTGTAGGCCTTGGCTTACTATAGTAATAGAAGATAATCTACTTCTTTAAAGAGATAAAGTAATCCAGCTAGAGAACAGTCTTGTACTGTATATTAGAAAAGGCTTAATAGAATATAAAGATAGAATATATATAATATCAAAGTAGAATTGCAGTGCTGTTATAGCTAGTAATCTAGAATTAAAAATAGATCTAAAATCAGTATTATTATTGAATATAAAGTAGAAGACTTCTATTTCTAAAAGTAGGAGAAATATTTTTTTTATATATATAATAATTTCTTTAGTAGATCTAATAAATCTAGTAGACAAATCTACTAGTACTACTAAATTTATTATTCTATAGATTTAGTAAATTTAGTAGATAAATTTACTAATACTATCAGTTCTACTATCTGAATTATATAATCTTCTTCAGTTATATAATGTAGATAGGAAAATAGGCTACTTTTCAATATAAAGAGCAAGTTGTAGAGTGTCTGTCAGAGAACTTAAAGAATTAGATAACAGTTAAAAAGCAATATATAATATATAATAAAAGAGATAATATATAAGAGACAATATAAAAGATGTCCAAGATAGATATAATATACAATATATAATATTCAAAGATTGAAATACTGTAAACAAAAAAATAAATATATTATAACTGTTCACTGCAAAATTAAATAATAAATACTGTAGATGAGAAAATAGGCTACCCTCCAATGTAAAGAGCAAGTTATAGAGTGTCTATTAGGGGACTCAAAGGATTAGATAACAGTCAAGAAGCAATACACAATATACAATAAGAGAAACAACATACAAGAGACAATATGAGAGACATCTAAGATAGACATGATATACAATATATAATATTCAAAGATTAAGACATTGTAAACAAGAAAATAAATATATCATAATTATCCACTGCAAAACTGAATAATAAATACAATATACAATAACTTGTAAAGATTAAAAGTGATCTTTAACTCTTTTACTGCTGTCTGCTATCTCTCTTCTTTTCTTCCTTCTTACTTTCTCTTTCATATTTCTGAAATAGCTGTTGCTTCTTGTATCATGTGTGTCATATTCTTAGTCATCAGTTCTAGGGGGTGACTATACTTCCCACTACAATACAATATACAATATCTTGCAAAGATTTAAAAAGTGATTTTTAACTTTCTTACTGTTTTATACTATCTTTTTTTTTCTCTTTCTTCTTACTGCCTCTTTTATATCTCTGAAATAGCTGTCACTTCTTGTATTATATATATTGTATCCTTAGTTATTAGTTCTAGAGAGTAACTATACTTTCTACTATATCTCAACCAGGCTCTCTTAATCTTGTCTTCTGAGATTAAAATTGCCAAGAATAGGAATAAAAATTAAGACAAATAAAAAAAAATATAAAAATAAATAAAACACATAAAATTAGAACCACATTTGACTAGATAAAGTATAAAAAAATAAGAAATATTCTATTATCAGAGATAAAAGAATATCTGACAGTATAGAAATAACTAAGACAATTTAATATAAAAAATAAATTATTGAAAGAACTGCTTTTTTTTTTTATTTATTTTTTCTTTCTCTTATATTTTTTTTTTTTATTATTAATAACTATTCTCTTTTTTCTTTCTTTATTGCTTCAGTTTTTTTTTTTATTATTTCTATCTTTTTTTCTGTTATTTCTATCTATTCTTTTCTTTTATATCTAAACTTTCTTCTTATTTCTCTTCTTGTATCAAGAATATCTACTCTGTATTGTATCTGTAGTATGAAAGTACTGAAAAAGATATAAGAAAGTTCTGAAATACTTTACATTCAGCTGTATATAAGTATTTCTCCTTGTAAGTTCTCTTCCTGTTATTATATCCTCTTAGTACTAATAAAAACATAGGTTTCAAGAAAGTTGATAGTTTTGATTTTACAGAGAATATTCCTTTTATATCTAGTACTTTGATAAAATATATTTTCATTCTTGAAATATCTAAAGAGGCAGCTTTATATATATCTGAAGAAGTTCTTATTTATATAATTTTATAAAAGAATAGAACTGATAGTATTTTAATAATAAAAGCTATTAACAGAATTTACTATTGTATAGCTATTGATATTTATATATATAGACAGCTGTATAATATTAGCTGTTGTCTGTTATATACTAACAGAAAAGAATCTTTCTTATACTGTATTATACTGTAGTGAGGAGTATAGTCACCCCCTAGAACTGATGACTAAGGATATGATATATATGATATAAGAAGTAACAGCTATTTCAGAGACATGAAAGAGGCAGTAAAAAGAAAAAGAAGAAAAAAAATAGCAGACAGTAGTCAGAAAGTAAAGAATTACTTTTAAATCTTTACAAATTATTGTATATTGTATTTATTATTCAGTTTTACAATGAATAATTAGAATATATTTATTTTCTTATTTACAGTATTTCAATCTTTGAATATTGTATATTATATATTGTATTTATCTTGAGTATTTCTTGTATTATCTCTTGTATTATCCCTTTTATTGTATATTGTATATTGCTTTTTAACTGTTATTTAATTCTTTAAATTCCCTGATAAATGCTCTATAACTTGCTCTCTATATTAGAGAGTAGTCTATTTTTCTATCTATATCAAGTGTCTCTAGAAAGGCTTCTGATTGAGTTATTTAAATAGTTTCAGAGAAAAAGGAAAAAAAAGGTACAGTTGACAGTTATTGAGAAGTATTGTATTTTATACTAAGAAAAAGAACAAATTATTAAGTTATTAAGGAGACTATTGAAGCTAGATTTCTACTATAAATAAAGTAAACTGATTCTGATATAATAAGAGTGTACTGTAGTATCTGAATCAGCTTAGTTCAATCTTAATTAATTATACTAGAGTGTCAGAGAAGTATTGCTTATCTTACAAGTAAATAAATAAAAGCTTACAGATTATAAGTAAGAGTAAGTATCAGAGCTAGAGTAAGTCTGCTGAAAATAGTTAAAATAAATAAAATAATAAAGAAAAGAATTAGCTAGAGAAAGAAAGAGAAAAAGAAAGAAAGAGTACAGAATTATATCAAGAATATAATATAGAAAAAATATATTATTTTCTAGAAAAAAATCTATTATTATTTACTATTATTTTTTTACAGTAACAAGTTTGACAGCTATTATTTATTAACAGTCTTTTATTATTACAATTTATATTATTATATTTAATATCTTATCTCTTGTTAATTAATCTGAAAAGAAAGAACTCTGTATTCAGTATTTATTGTAATCTTCAGCTAGTTTATAAGTATAGAAGAATATTTAAGAATTCAGATAGCAAGTCTGAAAGATCCAGCTCAGAAAATAAAGGTCTGAAACTTAAAAAAATCCCTACTCCTATTATAACTCTGTAATCAGAAATAGAGTTTAAAAATAAGAGAAAAACTAAGATATCTATTGTAGAAAAGAAAGTAACAACAGACAATCTACCTTGTCTTATTATAGTAATCCTGTTACTGGCTGTAGAGTCTGCTAATATACTATATTTTAATAGAAAGAATGCAATCAATTTCTTTTAACAGTTCTACTGTTTGTATATCAACTACAGAATCAATAAAACATTAGAGATACTTGAACAAGTAGCAGACTATTCAAAGATATAGCTTGAAAAATAGATGAAAACAATTAAAAAATATATAAGAGAAGACTAGAAGATGTTTTACAAAGAGATAAAGAAAAAGTATTATAATAAAGATATATAGCAGCAGCTCTATATCCAGAAATATTTAAAGATAATAAATAAAGAACAGAGAGAATAGAATAATACTACTAAGTTTTTCTTCAAGTAGTATAATATAATTTTATCTATTCTATATAAGAAATATTATATTGACCAGTTTACTAGAAGTATATAGTTTTTTAATACAATATTAGAGAAGCTCTACAAGAAAGTTCCTAGAAGCTTCAAGTATAACTGGAATAATTTAGAAAAAGTTATATAAATAGATCTTATCAAAACTGTAATAAATCTAGTAATATAGAAAGAGAAAGAAAATCAATTATAGAAATTAAAAAAACTTTTTACTAATCTTGATAAAATTATAGAACAATATAAGCAGTTAAATTAATCTGAGTTTAAATACTATTATAAAAAAGAAAAAACAAAATATAAGACAGCTGCTGTTATTAATAAGCAGTAGAAGATTAATATATTTTATCACTTTTTCAGATATACTACATCCTCAGACACCCACTTATGTGATATAAAACTCTATTTAGTTACCCCTAGAGAACTAATTGACTTGCTTGGCTTCACTGTATAGCTACTAGTCCTAGACACCAATATAGAAGTACAAGCCTTGTCTAGGTGTTGTATACAGGCTCTGTACAACTGGAGTAAATGAAATTATACTTATCTAGCCTCCCTTGCCCTGGAAAGAAGAAAAGAAGAAGAAAAGAAGAAGAAAAGAAAAGAAGAAAAGATAAGAGAAAAAGAGATTGTATATACCAGAAATTAGTCAATAACAATTGTAAAAGATAATGTTGAACTATCTGTAATTAGTGCCCTAGAGTGTCCACCTGGCTGTTGAGAGCCACTCTCATTATCTGAGTCAACAATCTCAATTACCTTCACTGCATCCTCACTATCTCATACAGAGCAGCAGCTGGCATAATTATGCTATTTGCAGTTACTACATGCTCCACCAAAGTAGCCTGGTAGCCAGCAACACTCTGGGAATGGACGAAGACCTGCACCACCACGGCAAGCAATGCAGGCTTGCACCTCTGGCCGCCCCCGAGATTGTATGAGGACAGCATTTATGTATGACTGCCGGTGGCTTATAATCTGATGCTCATTCATAGCACCGCGTACGAACAAAACATCCTGCCCTGGGAGGGCTAGAACCGCCCTTTGCAGGTCATTATGAACGAAGGGGGTCAACTGTCGACCAGCCACGAAGAGGGTACGATAGGGGCTCTGGGGCACAGGGGCACCGACAAAAGAAAGCGCCCTATTGTACAAAGATGATTAGCCTTGTGTTCCATCAATAAATCAACTTACCTGAGCTTTGTACGTACATGGTGGATGTTATGGTGTGTTGAAGAGAAGAAGAAGA